>OZ026612.1:68090098-68118432 GCA_964020975.1 Hermodice carunculata
TATATATATATATATATATATATATAATATTTTATTGAAAGGCCAATAAAATATTATATATATATATATATATATATATATATATATATATATATATATATATATATATATATATATATATATATATATATATATATATTGTGTGTGTGTGTGTGTGTGTGTCCGTCTATGGAGAACCCTTTGTTATTAGTAATTTTTGTACTATAGGGTAATCCAGTATAAATAAATATGTTTAAACTAAACTAAATTCATCCTTCATTTTCTTCACAATGTCTAAATCATGTTTTTCCAATGAACCCTCATGTTTACCTTATAGCTACTGGCGTTACACGCCCTTGTGTTCTTACATGAATCACATGTAGAGATATGTCTGCTTTCAACAAAGTACTGTCTTCGGTATCTTTTTTGTGATATCTACATGTACAAAATGATTTGTTGTCAGATGTTTTCATATATGGGATGCCTTTCCAATTCACCATGTATAGCTGCAACACAAGATTTAGAGCCAACTCTTAATATAAATTTACAATACTTAATGTAAATTCGTTCATATATTTCGCATATGTTCTTATTTTCAAACCATCATTCTTGGGTACTTTTACTGGTCCCACACTTCACACCACTGTAATATGTCCGGTTTCACCAATTGGTCAAATATTCTTAGATCTTCTGAAGGGTTCACATTCCCATGGTATACTATTGAGCGTTAAAGCAAACAAGGTCTCTGTGTTTTCACATGCATCTGTTGCTTTACTGTCGTGCATTAGCTATTATCGCTCACGGAAATTCCGAAATACTCATAAGATAAGATAAGATAAGATAAGATAAGATAACTGTTACGGCAAAAAGGCAATCATTTGCCTATAGACCGCTCGTAGTGTTCACCACAGACCAATAAAGACATCTTTTGATGCTTTAAGATCGTATAAATTGGGATGATTCACCCAATGTGTATAAAGTCTATTTTTAAAAGTGTTAACTAATGGGGCTGTCACTATTTCTCGGGGAAGCAAATTCCAGTCATTCACTATTCTTTGAGAGAAAAACTGTTATCTCAGTCTATTATTTGTACGCGTTTTAACAATCTTAAATTGATGTCCGCGAGTCATATTTGAACAAGCTGATGGAAGCATCTTATTCCCGTCTGTATATGTAACTCTTCACATTCTCAATTTGCAATCTGCCATATGAAAACGAGCTGTTACACACCCGGCCTGCCAGTTCTATTGAATTCCATTGTTTCTGTTTCGTTGATGTTCAGGTTAACTTTAGAAACCATCTGTTGCAGTAACTATGTAAATTATTATCAATTGATTTTTTTGAAGAGCGGTCGGCGTAGTTGATAGAAGGCTAAAGTCACCAGGATACATCAGACAGTTAACCGATTGGCTAGGTAGCAAAGGTATGTCCTTGTTATGACCGATTAAGTATAAATGAAATAAAACGGGACTCGATAAATCACTTTGTTTTACCCCTGTGTTCGAGGGGAATAAGCTTGTATGTCGATAATTGCTAATTTGAACAAACCACTGAACATTACCATACATGTACATCTGTTTCAATACGTCAAATATCCCACGGATACCACTGTTTTGTAACTTAAATGACAAACCTTTTCTCCAAACTCCACCGAACGCTTTATCAGAGTCCACAAAACATGCATGTAATTTACCATTTGATGATTCCACATATTTGTCTATCAGTGTACCTGACATAAATCAGACGACAGATTTATAGCAGGTTCATGACACATATTTATGTGCATGTGTACTAGCGTTAAAAACATAAACATTCACTTTTACAATTAAAGTTCCTATCTAGCATAATTTAAAATGTTGCAACTTTTGTTAATTGTCCATTCGATTGGCATGTGTCACAGTGAAGTTTGAATGGCACCTCTACAGAAAATAGTTTTGAAGATGTTCAACATTTAAACTTTTCAAGTGCCCCATCACTGATCATCACACTGTAGGGCCTATGTGACAGATTTCTTGTTCAATGCATGGTTTCTCCACCAGTAAGACGTACTCACTAATAATGTCGAAAGTTTTATGTCTCAAACAAACACAGTCATGCGTGGGCACACAGTTACAAATACACTGATGTTCAAAGTGTTCGGGTAAAGCAGTTTAAGATAATATTATAAGCCATCGAAGTCCTATTATATAATCCACAGAGTATACCGCTGGTTGAAACAATTTACAATATAACCGGGAATCCTACAGGGAAAGCTATCTCACAGAGACACTACCTTCCTAATGATAACAGAACTACACTGAGGTAGACATCACAATTGTGATCACCTGTCCAAGAAAGATTAATAAACCGCAGTGATTATCCCCCCCCCCCCCCCCCCGACTATAGATTTGTACCGTGTCCTGCCGTCCTTCCGGCAAAGCTTGTCCGGGCGGTATTTTTTATACCGTAACATCTAGACTACACCTACAAAATTTGGTGGGTAGATACTTTATGGGGTAGGGCTGTGTTGCGCACCAAAGTTGGGTCACTGTGACCTTAACCTCTGACCCCCTAAAGATTCAGCTTGTCCGGGCTATATTTCTTACACCATAACACCTATAGCCACCAAATTTGGTTTGTCGATACTTTACAGATAAGGGTGTGTCACACACCAAAATTGAATCACTGAGACCCTGCCTTGACTTATTGAGCCCCCATCAAGATTTAGCTTGTCCGGGCTATATATCCTAAACCATAAAAGCTACAACTACAACTACAGCTACAGCTACAGCTACAGCTAAAGTTACCATATTTGGCGTGTGGACCCGTCATGGGAAAGGGGCACGCTCTTCATAAGATGGTTGCAACAACAAAATTTGGTTGAGATGGCTCTCTTCTTTCCCAATTAAGTTTCGTGAAATGAACAAATTTGCCATAAAAACTAACAAAGTTGATCCCTGTGACCTTGATTTGACCTCTTAAGCTCAATTAAGATTAACTGTGACAGCTCCAAATGAAACCACGTGTATCATTTCCTATTCATGTTCAATGGTAACCAGGGTCCCAATATGCACCACGTTTCAAATATCAATCAATATTATGCACGGGCCTTCATTTGACCTTTTAAGGTCAAAATTAGCAACATCAAAAGAATTTCCTGATGTACTCCCATTAATGTTTTATACTAAGTAACCGCAGGCGTAGGATCCATCATTACCAATAGATCCAATCTATAACAAATTTCACATATAAAGTGACCCTGTAACCTTGTAATTAAATCGGTGTGGCCAAGACACTATTCCAAGCTAGGTCTCACCCAGATATACCATCCTATCATATTTTACTAAGTGTTGGTAAGTTTTTTTTAAATTTTTTTTTAGTAGTTATCGCACATAAACAAATTTCATACTAGTACAGTCAATTAACCTTGCCATCTATTCTGTGGTGGGAGACTATGTATTGCAATACTTGATCTTGTTTAGATGGAACTGCACGGGGCCCGTGGGTGGGAACACTAACATAATGCCGTGGTGGCACAACCTGCAGCTATTTTCTACATTATTTATAATATTGGTAACAGCATAACTATCATGTAAGAAACCTACAGCAGATACTAATTCTACAGTATGGTGAACAAGTAACTCTATACGGTGTACTTGCAGAGCTTACTATGAGTGGGAATTATTATTATTATTATTATTATTATTATTATTATTATTATTATTATTATTATTATTATTATTATTATTATTATTATTATTATTATTATTATTACGTTTTCGTAACAACAAGGGGCAACACGCATATTACAAACATACCGCCCTTGATCAAAGCCAAGCACAGCCTGTCAAAAATTCAGGTTTATTGACTGAAGTAATTCCAATAGTACATAGGAGCTGAAAACAGAGAAAAAAACAGAGCAAGAGCAGATGGTTAAGCAGGGTAGGCCACACACCCATAAACAGACCAAAACTTGTGAATGGGAGCTCAACATACCAGGTCACCAACATGGCAAACAGCAGCTGAGAAGACTCATAGCTTTGATGTATTTGGGATACGTCAAGCATTGGAAAAAAAATACAGAGATGATATCCTATGATTATTGTGGTATTATTTTCGTCAATGTGCACGAGTTGCAACGTCACTTGGCTAACTTGTATACAGAGGTTCATAGAACCAAGAGACCTATTGAGGAGGAGGAGGAGGAGGAGGAGGAGGAGGAGGAGGAGGAGGAGGAGGAGGAGGAGGAGGAGGAGGAGGAGGAGGAGGAGGAGGAGGAGGAGCTAAAAACTAAATGGAACAAAATAGACTGGCTGAGCTGGAGTGCCCAAGACAACGCAGATGAAGACAGTCAAGAGGATACTGCTGATTACAGAGACAACTGGTTATTCAATCCACTCATCAAGGACATACTGGATGGCAGGCATGCAAGATGATTATGACACTAAGGTAGAATCATACATGTCTGGAGGCATGGCACCAAGTGAAGCCAAGGAGAGGGCCTGTGACTATACTTTCTTTCAAGATTTGCTAAAGCTGTGAGATCCAAGTATGGTAGATGGTGGAAAACTCCTGTTTGATCCTGAGAAAAATAAAATTCACATTACCATCAAGAAAACCATTGATCAGCTGATGGGTGAAGAAGACATGGGATGGCAGGAAGGTGTGCATGCAGCAGTAAAGAAAAGGAACTTCTTGTTAAAGCAACTCACCCAAGACTATGGACCAGATGAAACGGAGGAAGAAACAGATGGAGAAAAAGCCTATCTCGTGGTTTGTGTCCTGCTGAAATAGGTTGAGCAATAAGTTGACCAAAGTATGCTGACCTGAGAAGTGTGTTGACCTAAATACACCAGCCTGCAAAAAACATGCTGACCAAAGTTTGTTGACCTGAGAATTGTGTTGATCTGCATATTATGCTAATGGATATTAGTGCATATTCCCCAGAATACATAACTAGAATAAAAAAGACACAGAGGTTACACTAGTGAGACCACGTGGTGTAGAAATACTATAATACTTGTAGAGTTGTTGATGTGGTCCTAATCAACACAAGCTTCTGGACTTTGTATCACAATGACGTCAGAAATTTTTTTTAAAAAATGGTCCAAATGGGTCACGTTTTTCGATGACGTCGCCAAAGGAAAGATTCCTCACTCCTCCACAAGGTATTACATTGCAGACGAAAACCTAGAGTGGAGTAAGAGCCAAACAAACCGGTCTTTAAACTGGTCAGTCCTGTGGTTCACACATTGAATCAAGCTAAAGCCACTTTGAAAAATGATGGAAATGGAGAGTGAACTGCCAAATTCACCCTGTCAAAACGCAGAAAGAGACAAAATACCGTCCAGGGAAAAGAACCACACAAGATCAGAAGGAAGCAAGGATATGGGATTCCAGGAGCCCAATATTGGAAATAAATGGCCAGATATGGACAGCCTGGAAATACTTGCCATACCCAGGGACCCTTTTTTGAAATTATACATAACAAAAAGGAAATTAATGGTGCATTGTGTGATGTGTCAGCACAAATACTGTCGTCATCTTTGTTGTTTTTTATTATAGGAGTAAGTTTTGTTTTATATTCCTTTATTTTATTTTGTTTAATTTTGTTTTTATCTTATTTCATTTAATTTTTATGGGTTTTTTTGTCACAAAAGTTTTTTTGTATTCCATTTTCAGTTACAATTTTTTTCCTGATTGTTTGATTTATTTTGGTTTGATGTTCTGGTCTACCAGAGAGCCCTTTTTTATGCACTCAGTGATGTCACACCTCTCAATTTAGATCATGACTCCAGAGGGGCTTCCCATAAAACTTACTGATGCAGCATGGGCCACTCTGGCTTCAGAGGGTCGGGGCTAAAACTCCTGACACAGCTCGGTGGTTTGTAATTTCACAAAGTGCAGCCATTAGCCCACAATACTATGTGCAACCCGAGGTGCAACAAGAGAGCTTCCTACTACTATCAGGGATCAGAACACTCGTATTCGAACGACTGCCAAAATATGCTGAACATTTCACAAGAAAACACCCTTTTCTCCCTTGATTCAAACCCTGGGATATCTCGAGACAGACTAATAATACCGAGCGTTCTTTGAATTATCTGCATATTTGTCAGCCAAAAGCAGCAGATTTGCCTTTAACTGCGTAAGTCATACGCTTTATAATTTGTCAGATATTATGTCTTTCGATTACGCTATACTCAATAACACACCAAAATTGCGTGGCAAGCAATGAATATAATCAATTCAATAATAATTCAACGAAAAGAACATGTCGAGAATAGGTGCATTGACCTTAATAATAAAGCAGTTGTTACTTATGATGCAATAATCTTAGTTATACCATGAATTAGTGTATGCATTGATTTGTGGAAAAACAACAAAATCTAAATTCCGCTTTCCCGCGAGAAAGAGATTCCATTTTTATTCCTGAGCGTTTTGAGAAGTGGACAATAAATAAAGCTTACTATCCAAGAGACGAAATAAGGAATGACTGCCTTGAACAGGGACTTTCACATAGGTGCTACAAATTATCCTGACCCTGTGTACGCACTCAGAAAGAACCAATCAAATTGGTATTCTTAAATTTGATGTTTGCTTAAATCGAAACCCTACGTGAAACCACATGGCATCCTTAAAATAACAAATTTGTCGCAACATGAATCGAACGATTTGATCGAAGTTAGGCCTATTATTCAAAGTGTTTATCTTCCGAATTTGATGTGGTCATCAGTTTTTTCAGCCCAGGAATAATAGGCCTGCGGCATTTGAGGCTAAAATATGAATTTGGTCTACCCGCCTGCCTTATAGCTATAACATAGCCTACCTGATGTAAAATTTTGTCTACTTTTAGAAAATGCCTGTTGTGGAGCTCTCAGGTGGTCCAGTTTTATGCTATGAGCAAAAATAGATACCTATGTCTGAAAAACAAAACCATCACCTTAATGAAATCGAATAGATTTCTTAAATATAGGTTTATTATTTTAAATTACAGAACCGTACCTTTTAGGTTCCTTGAGGCACCAAAACTATCTTACAAATAAAGCTGTGTCTGTAGATTAATGCCATATGCATATATTTGCATTATACAAGTCTTTTTGGCACCTTCAAAAAGACCAAAATCGCCATTTCCAATTTCAATATTGTTAAATGTTCAGTTACTACAAATCACTTCGTTTTTCAAATATTTTGTCTTTACTTACACAGAGTGGGCAACTGAGTATATAGAACAAGTATATATATATATATATATATATATATATATATATATATATATATATATATATATATATATATATATATATATATACATATATATATATATATATATATATATATGTGTGTGTGTGTGTGTGTGTGTGTGTGTGTGTGTGTGTGTGTGTTATCCTAGACATATTGTTTTTTCAAAATTTCTCCTTTCTTTCATTCTTTCTTTCTTCTTATTTCCACCACATAATTTGTCTGGAGCTTTTGGCAGACACTGTGCAAGCTGCAATGTTTAAACTTGGCATGGTAACGGAGCTAATAAGGAAGTTGACTTATATGATTTGGAATAATCGACATGTTAAAAATTATGCAAATTAGGGCCTTTCTAAAATTTTAAAGCTCCATATTTTTCAAACTTTTGCAGATAAACACAAAATTTTAATGGGCACATCTAGGTTTGTGACACATGCCAATATAATAGACAGTGAATGAAAGTTGTAGAATTTCAATTTATGTTAATGAGGGGCATTTAAAAATTTAAAAGTTGAATATCTCCAAAACTATTATAGATAGAGATGAAATTCTAAGGTCAATATAAGGGTTTCGGGCAAAGCCAAATCCAATGAACCATGAACCAAAATTATAGGATTTTTAATTTATGCAAATTAGATGGAAATGCACAATTTTAAATGTTGAATAGCTTCAAAACTGTTATAGATAGAGATGCTGTATTAACTTCAATTTTGGGGTTTGTGACATAGCTGCATACAATGACCCATCATCCAAAATTGTACAATTTTAATTTATGCAAATAAGATGAATACAAGAAATTTAAATCTTGAATAACTTCAAAACTACTATACATAGAGGTGCCATTCCGACCTCAGATTTTAGGTTTGCGGCAAATCTGCATCCCATATACCATAAACCACAGTTGTAGGATTTTAATTTATGCAAAATTGGCAAATACACAAAATGAAAGTCTTTGAATAGCTATCAAAACTATTACAGATAGTAGTGTCATTCAAACTTTTCCTTGTAAGTTTTTTGACATGGCCACATCCAATGAACCAAGAACCAAAGAGTTATAGCATTCTAATTTATGTAAATTAGAACAATGGCAAAGTGTAGTATTTCAAACTGTTCTCATTTTGAAGATACCCAGACAGATTTGCTGTGAAGCAAATCTTTTCTAGTCATTTTTTGTTTCCGACATCTCTAAAATCACTGACAACTCTATTCAAAGGTGGTGGGTATTACTTTGACTTGGTGTCCATCAAAGAGACTAGGCGATGCTTCTTCCCGGCCCCGGATTTTTCACAAAAAAATCGTGATTATAAAAGAGAGAGCACATTGCCATTGGTACAGTGATTGGCTGCTGTGAATACATGTATACGTAATGTTCCCAAACACAGTTTACTGGATCCACTGTAGACTTGCCACTGCTGCAGATGTACCTTGGATAGATCTCCAGCAAGCTTTGTTCTATAGGACACGCGTCAGTGGCTTTTTTATGTCTGGGTGCAAACCCAGACATTTTGTTTTTCAAAGAATTATTTTTTTCTTTCCTTCCTTCCATTCTTCCTTCTTTCCGTCCTCTTTTCTTCCTTCCTTCCTTCCTTCCTTTCTTTCTTTCTTTCTTTCTTTCATTCTTTCTTCTGTACGACCAAATTTGGAGTTTTTCTCGGACACTGTTATTCCGACAATCACAAAACTTGCCATGGTGACTCACCTACCGGTGAAATTAAGCACCTGACTTGGAATAGTCATGGTGTTTAAAATTATGCAAATTAGGGACAATTAAAATTTTAAAAGCTCCATATCTTCCAAACTATTGCAGACAGACACAGAGTTCTACCTATCACATGTAGGTTTGAGACATCTGCCAATGGGCAGTGACAAAAGTTCTAGAAGTGCAACTAAATGTGGCAATGTTGAGACTTTTTTGCCATATTAATTGTCTGAATATTTTCTTGGAAGGGAGAAAGGGAGGCACATTGTGTTGAATATAAAATAGTTTCTTTCATTGACACAAAATAATTCACACAAAATTGCGCTAATTATGTGGGCATGCGATAAGGACGTTCTTTGGGAGCTCTGGCAATTTTACCATCTTTTTGCTGGATATGATAGGTAATATATATGCTTGATAAGTATGCGCTCAGTGTCATGGATACCTTAAATTAAAGTTAAATGAAAAATATATTTGAAAAAGGCACAAAATTTGGAACACATTCTTTAATTTTATTGTTAAAAAGACATAATAATGTTGCTTTAGGACAGGAGTTACTGCAGGGAAATATGGAAAGTTTACAGAAACATCTACTGGTAGTATTATCACATGTATCATTGCTCAGCAGTTTGCAACACGGTTGATAATGTGTGTCCAATATCAACAAAAATCTGCTTTTGAATAATCATGGTATTTGGAGGAACGTTGCCAGGTGACCATAAAACACTCCTACCTGACTCAATTTACATCAAATTTAGTGGAGAAAGAGTCTCTTTACATTTTAACAGCGCATTTGAAAAAAAGTATTCCTAAAGTTTGATGCTAGAAACAAGCTTCTGATGTTTGATTGCAAATTTATGTGATTTTTAGTAACATTCCGTTGCCATGGCAACCAACTTTGACACTTACAATCTCAAACCGGTTTCTTAGGAAATGCCTGTATAGTAGGTATGCTGATGTAAAGTTGTGAAGTGGTACCTTGCATTTTCATTACGTAATAGTTAAAAATGTGTTTTTCCCTGGACTACTCAGAAAAAATGTCGTTACCATTGGAACCAATAAAAACATATGTTGCCCATTAAATCGATGGTACATTTTACGTGACCTTTAATTACGGGTTCTTATCTTTCAATTAATACCAAATTTAGCTAAGAATTTTTTTTGTTTAAGGACAGATTTTCTGGCAATACTATCACTTGTATGTATTATTTCTCAGCAATGCGCAGCACTGGCCATATGACCAATTTTTGCAATGTCCCGAAGATCTGCTCATTTTGAGTAATGTAAACATTTGCAAGAACGTTACTAGGCTACCCAAAACAGTCTTCCTTCACTCAATTGACCTCATTGTTAGTGCAGAAAGAATCTTTTTACATTTTAACATCAAATGTTATGAAAATTATTCCCGATATTTAAAACTATCAATAAATAAGTTTATAGTGTTTACATGCAAATTTCAGTGATTTTTACAAACATTCTGTTGCCATGGCAACCAACTGTTGACACTTACTATCTCAACCTGGTTTCTTATGAAACACCTGTATAGAAGGTATGTTGATGTAAAGTTGTGAGGTGGTATCTTGTATGCGTATAAAGTTATGGTTAATAAGGTATTTCTCTCTTCATTTCATGAAAACTTAATTTCGTTGCCATGGTAACCAATATAAATACAAATTGACCAAGAAATTGATAGTACACCTTACCTAACTTTAAACTTCAGGTTCTTATCTTTTGATTGATACCAAATCCAGCCGGGTATTTTTCCGGTTGAACGAAAACTGAAAATAAGCCTTTTTTGAAAATTCAGCTGCTCTACTATATAGGTTTCCTAATTTGCATATATCATAAAACTGGATCACATGAGAGCTCCACAACAGGCATATTTGAAATCTACAGAAGATTTGCAAAAGAATGATGTATGTTACAGCTATAAGGCAGACGGGTAGACCAAACTCCTTAAATAAGGCCCTTTTCTCAGATTTGCCGCAGGCCTATAATAACTTCGCTTTGTAAGCCCAACTGGTAAACGTTCAGAAATATCACTAATTTTTTAAACAAGGGTCAAAACTATTTTTTTTTCAAGTTACCCCGGGGCCATCACAGCAATTTTACAAGTTGCCCAAGCCTCCAGAAAGTTGCCCAGTTTCCTACCACATGAGAATTGTAGTTAGCTTGGTAAAAGACACGGATAATGTTGCAATAAAAAAATGAATGACTGGAAAAGATGATTTGATGAATAGCAAATCAGTGTGTGTGTCTTCAAAGATTATTGCTGCGTACTAGTCCAGAACATGGGAGTAGAAGTTGGAAAGGCATCTCTATCGATTGTCGCTTTGAAGTTATTCAGGATTTAAAATTTCCAATGGTGCTACTTTGCATAATTTAAATTGCTACAACTTTTGTTTTAATTCAGTGGGTGCGCAATGGTCAATAACCCCCAAGTCGAAGTTGGAATGACATCTCTATAATAGTTTTAAAGATATTCAAGGTTTGAAGTTTCAAATGCTGCTAATTAGCATAATTTAAATTGCTACAACTTTTGTTTTAGATTCATTACATGCGCAACAGTCAATAATCCTCTAGTAGAAGTTGAAATGACATCTCTATCTATGATAGTTTTGAAGATATTCAAGATTTAAAATTCCAAATGCACCTAATTTGCATAATTTTAACATCTTCATTCCTCTGCATAAAAGGCCATACTCCTTGTATAAAGGTACAATCATGCCAAGTTTGGAGTTTCTATGTATAATAGTGTCAGAGAAAAGTGCCGGACAAATTCACTGGCAAAGAAAGAAAGAAAGAAAGAAAGAAAGAGAAAGAAAGAAAGAAAGAAAGAAAGAAAGAAAGAAAGAAAGAAAGAAAGAAAGAAAGAAAGAAAGAAAGAAAGAAAGAGAAAAGAAAGAAAGAATTTTAGGAGGAACAGAAAAGTGTGTCTTGACACACACACTTTACTAAAGACTTCTATATGTTATGAAATCACCACAGGAAAAAAACTTTTGATATGTTCTTTTACGATTCTCGGTAGAATTGGTATACCCTTTTGTTTCTTCGGCTGTGGAGATTTGCTTCCATCTTCGGTAACTGGGTCAGATCTGTACAAAAAGGTTGCCACAATTGTTGGAAGTGACATGTTCTGCTGAAAATATAAAGTTACCCGATGGGAAGCCAGCTAAGGATATAAAGTTCCCCGACACGAATGAAAGTTGTCTGGGGCACCTACACACCCACTAGTTTTGAACCCCTTTATAATGAACTTAATATCAGAACTGCCAACGTATCTTTAACTTTTCAGCGCCAAGTTTTGGACGGAGTCAACAGCTTTCATCGGCTCACTTTGGACAAAATGTTCCCAGAGCGCGCCGAGAAAAGCTGTTGACCCGGACCATTATATTCTATGGGACTATAGACACGCTGGTACTTGAATGAAAGGTGTTTTACAAGGAATATGAATCTATGACCCATATTATAATTAAAAGCAGTTCCTCTTAAGTAGTCCCACTTTAGTCGCAGTTAGCATTGAAAGAGTTAAAACAATCGTCATTAATCAAGAGTTGTGCACCAAAGTGGAAGATTAAAGGTTCCTCCATAACAGAAACCGATCATTGTGACACAAACAAGTAATAAATCCACAAAACAATGATTGCAAAATAGTTTTATTATATAACAAGAAAAATGCGGTTGTCATGTCCACCTGAAGAAAACACAAGCCATATACTGAAATTCAGGCTAAAAATATCAAATTTGGTTTAACCCTTTCCCCCTTGAACTAAGACTCAGTCAATTGCAACAGCTTTCCTCGGCATGGGTAGTGCCCAACCCATGCCGAAGAAAGCTGTTGACCTGGGTCATGTTTTCTTGACAGGTCTCATCTCCAATTCTCAGTCAAATTGTTTTTCATTGCTGTTGAAATCAGTTGAAAACGCTGAAGCAGACGACATTTGACCACCAGCCGGTTTTGGCCGGTTTAGGGGGGAAAGGGTTAAACTAGCCAAACTAAGTCGAAGTAGTGAAATAGTGTCACGCTGATCAAAGTCAAGGATCCTAGTCACTGTATTAAAATAGCATATATGGTGTCAAAAATAACTATGTATAACATATGAAAGAAAAACGATATTAAATAATTACAACCTAGACGTGAGTTGAAATAACAATATCGACGTTGCTTAACATGTTTTGTCTGGTATGCTGTCAAAATACAGTGTCTTGCATATAATATACAAAGAATTGTCTTATCAAACGTCATCCATTTGTTAATGGCTTATAGACTATATACATTAGAGACACAAGCTCATGGTCCGTTTTACATTTAGGCTATCATCAGAAGATGTAGCACTAGTCGTCATCTTTTACTCATTGGATAATAAAGCATAATCGTACCGACCGAGTCTTACCATTGGCTCATACTAGAAATGTGTCATTATTTATGCCAACTTGTTTTCCCAGATCGGAACCAATCATGCCTTCCGAAACGGCCTCGAGCTTTACTCAAAACGATGTAAAGTGAGGCCGCTTCGCAAACAAAATCACCGGGCAAAATCAATGGTCAAGGCTCGTATATACAGATCCGTGTTTATTGCTCCACTCTACTTGGTGATTTTTTTTCCACAAACGTATTTATTTATTCTACCTAACAATACAATCAGTAAGCTTCAGATTCTCCAGCACAACAAAGAAACACGCAATCCTATATACATAAGACACTAGTCCGGAACAAGAAGTTGAGAAAATGTATGGTCAGCTGCAAAAAGTCTTGCAAGAAAAATACTCACTACGTTCACAATAATCGGTTAAAAGGCAAAACGTCCAGTTACTGATATGAATTATTGATCAGCCTCAAATGAAAGTTCATTTTCATTGTCAGTAAAAATCCTCACTTACATTTTGGAAAATATTTCTCAAGAGGTCTATAACTAAATGGTGTTGAGACTTTCAGACTATTCAATCAAATCATAGACAATTTCCACATGCAAGTGTCATCTGCAAATAATCTCATATCGCAGTTTATGTACTACTAGTAATATCATTTGAGTAGAATAGAAATGCTAGACAAGATCAAGGATAAGCAAACCCTTGGGACACACCTGTCTGAACGGGGTTGGCTCCAAATTATGCTTTTTGAAGGCGGCTGGTGGGGCAGCTTTCTATGGAGTTTATGTGGATGAACCCTATACATTCATGTCCCCAGCCAGACTCAAGACCATCGTGAATATCATGAAAAATGCTGATGACCTGGTTGATGGTTGAGTCTTTTTTCTTGAAGACAGAGTTTTTAAGCAAGTAGACCGTTTGTGATAAGATACCCATACAAGTTACAAACCAGGAGCTAAAAGATTTAAGTTTTTATGCAAGTAGAGTTTGTGATCAGATACCCAAACAAGTTACAAACCAGGAGAGGAAAAAAGATTTAAGACACATTATACAGATGTGAGATAGGTCTATCATTATCTTTGTTTATTATTCCTTTTGAAGACAGGACAGAGATACGACTTCTTCCATGGACCGGCCAGGAAAAGAACAACTAATAACTAGGAAAGATGATTTGCTGCATAGCAAATCAGTGTGTGTGTCTTCAAAGCATATTGGTATGACAATGTACAACTATTCCATAACACAGGAGTAGAAGTTGGAATGGCATCTCTATCTATTACAGTTTTGAAGATATTCAAGTTTTAAAATTTCGAATACTGCTAATTAGCATAATTTAAATCGCTAAAACCTTTGTTTTAGATTCATTACATGCACAATGATAAACATACCCCTAGTAGAAGTTGGGATGACATCTCTATCTATAATGGTTTTAAAGATATTCAAGTTTTAAAATTTCAAATGCTGCTAATTAGCATAATTTCAATGGCTACAACTTTCATTTTAGATTCATTAGATGCGCACTGGTCAATAAACCCCAAGTAGAAGTTAATATGACATTTCTATCTATGATAGTTTTGAAGATATTCAAGTTTTAAATTTTCAATGCTGCTAATTAGCATAATTTAAATTGCTACAACTTTTGTTTTAGATTCATTACATGTGCAATGGTCAACAACCCCCTAGTAGAAGTTGAAATGACATCTCTATCTACAATAGTTTTAAAGATATTCAAGTTTTAAAATTTCAAATGCGGCTAATCAGCATAATTTCAATGGCTACAACTTTTGTTTTACATTCATTGGATGTGCACTGGTCAATAACTTCCTTGTAGAAGTTGGAATGACATCTCTATCTATTATACTTTTGAAGATATTCAAGATTTAAAATTCCAAATGCCCCTAATTTGTATAATTTTGAACATCTTCATTCCTCTGTATAAAACGGTGAAACTCCTTGTATGTAGGTACAATCATGCCAAGTTTGGAGTTTCTATGTATAATAGTGTCAGAAAAAAGTGTCGGACAAATTTGCTGGTAAAGAAGAAAGACGAAAGAAAGAAAGAAAGAAAGAAAGAAAGAAAGAAAGAAAGAAAGAAAGAAAGAAAGAAAGAAAGAAAGAAAGAAAGAAAAGAATAAAGAATTTCAGGAAAAACAGTAATGTGTGTGTTGACACACACACTTTAAATATGAAATTATTCAGTGTGGTCCGTCCAAGTTTTGCTACTTTCTATTTAAAGTAATGATGCACAGCAACCATGTAGCTTTTCACACCAATCAGTAAAGTCAGTATGTACCTGGCTGCAGGCATCTAGGTTTATGTGGCACCCGCACAGCGCATTATACGTCACGCTATCACGGTCATGAAGCCACTAACACAAACCGCAGAATGTAGCAAGTTAAAACAAGAGCCCAGTATTCTGAGGAGTTAATAATGCTTTCGTTTGAAACACATTACAGGACTCCCGGAGAGAGAGAGAGAGAGAGAGAGAGAGAGAGAGAGAGAGAGAGAGAGAGAGAGAGAGAGAGAGAGAGAGAGAGAGAGAGAGAGAGAGAGAGAGAGAGAGAGAGAGAGAGAGAGAGAGAGAGAGAGAGTTCGAGAGTTCAGTTATACACTTTGCGTGGTAATTGATAGTGAGTCACAATGAAGTTTTTAACAATATTGGAAATAATAGCTCGGTAAGACATTGCTTATGCAAAATTGTGTTGAGCCTTGGAAATTAAAAACCTTCATCATAAGTGTATTATAAATGTAAAATTTCCTCATTAATTGTCTTGTAAAAATTTAAAAGTAAGTAATTGTTAAGTGCAACGCATGACTGGAGGTGGTCTTGTAATATGTGCCTCGACATGTTTTTGTTTTCAGTGGAGAATTAGAGGCCCGGTATGGTTTGACGCACAAATTGCGAGACTCCATGCATGCAATGCCTTTTGTAAGTGACATTATTTTCATAATGCTTTCCTTCTCTGCGACAGAATCAGGGTTACAGTTCCAAGTATTGCTACATAGTTCTCTGGTCTGCTAGTTAGGCCGATGTTTGGGATGGCCTTGTATTGATACACTGCGAAGTGCGAAATGCTTTTTCGTTGGCCCCTATGTTTTTCTTAAATTCATCCTCAGTCCACTGTCTGAAATTCTGTTTCCAAACGGCCTCGTCGTAGAAAGGGGGCAGTGGCAGAGGATCAGAACCAAGCTGCAACAGAAAATAAATGAATCGATTGATTTTTTTCTTTGAATCCATTAGTCAGTAAAAATGAATTCAAAATAACAGAATACGCTATGCACTCTGCGTGAGACACTATCTTGTGCACAAGAACGCCAAAATAAATTTGTAAAGGACAGTGGGAAATGACGAAAATGTTCTTTATGGCCCACATTTTTGTATAATTACGTAATATCCAAAGTTTTGCAGCAGGCCCAAAACGGGAAACATGAAATTGCGAGATCTACAGACAGGATCTCTAATTGATATTTAGCATACGGAAATTACGAAAAAGTACCACAGACTGATCGGCTTTGTTTGTGACTCGTTAGGTATTAAATCTTAATGCATTACAAATAAGTTATAATAGAAAGCCTTCATGCCAGAATATTTCCATTTGGTTTATTTCTTAGCATGCCGTTATAGGAATGCCATTGATGTGACATTCTACCGAGCGTACACCCAACACAACACCGTTGCGTAAGATGGGGTGGGATTTTTTTTTCTTTTTTTTGGGGGGGGGTCAAAAACAGTAGGCGTTGGCTTTAAATAAATCAAACTTTTCTGAACACTGTAATATTGCAAAGTACTTTGTCAAGTTATTGTGTACAAATGTATCATTTGTGGACACTAAGCCACAAGAAGAATATAATCAAACGTACCAGTTTCTTTAGCATGTTCTGGATACCCACGTAACTTATCAAATGATAATTGTCGGATCCAAACTGAGGCTGATCACAACGTACAACTGGATTTCCATTCATCTCCAGAGTATCCACCAACTGTCCATAGCTGTATAGGCGGAACACAGGCCGGATGAACCCAGAGCATGGCTGGCTTGGCTCCGTCATGTCAGGCATAATGACAAAAGCTGACAAGGGCATATCACCAAATCTAAAAAGAGCGAATACATGTTTAAACGGATTGTGTATATTATTTAATTTACAAATTAAATGAAGCTGGCGTAACTTTTAGTTAGGTCTGTGAGCCAACGCAGACTTTTTTTCCCTCAAATACTTTATTCTTTCTTTCTTTCTTTCTTTACTTACTTACTTGCAAATTTTGCCCTTAGTTTTCTCGGACACTGTTGTTCCGAAAAGTACCAAGCTGGGCATGGCGATTGACCTGAATCATCTGGTTTGGAATAGTCAACATGTTGAAAATTATGCAAATAAGGGCCATTTGAAATTTTGTAGGTTTAATTGCCTCAAAACTATTAAACGTTAAGGTACAATTCCAATTTAAATTCATCGGTGTGTACCATAGGCGCATCCGATAAACCACAACCAAAAATTTTAATTTATGCTAATTAGGGCACTTGAAAACTTTCAATGTTGTTTATCTGTCAAGCTGTCAAAGGTATACATAGGTGCAATTTTAACTTAAATTCATAGGTTTGTGATATAGGCGCATTCAAAAGACCACAATAACGTTGTAAGAATTTCAACTAATGCTAATTAGGGACATTTGAAAAATTCAAATGTTTGATAGCTTCAAAAGTATTGAAGGTAGAGGCATCATTCCAATTTGATTCATAGGCTTGGACATAGACGCATCCAATGGACCGAAAACAAAAGTTTTAGATTTTTAATTTATGTAATCAAGGGCACTTGAAAGGTTATAATGTTAAATATTCTCAAAACTATTAAGGGCAGAGGTCAATTCCAACTTTGATTTATAGGCTATGTGCTTTAGGCACAACCAATGAAACACGACCGACGAATTTTAATTTATGCGAAATAGGAGAACACACAAAATTTAAATCGCGAATATCTTCAAAACTATTACAGACAGGAGTGCCATTCCAACATCAATTGATAGGTTGATAACATAACTGCATTCAATTACATATGAATCAGGGTTGTGGCATTCAAATTTATGAAAATTAGACGAATTCACAAATTTAAATCTTGAATATTCAACTTCAAAATTATTATAGATAGAAGTGCTATACTAACGTCAGTTGACAGGTTCGTGAGAACAACTATATCCAATAAACCATGAATTAAAGTTGTAGCCGTTTGATTTATGCAAATTAGGCAAACACACACAATTTATTATCTTGAATAACTTCATAACTTTTTAAATAAAGGAGTCATTCCAAATTAAATTTCTAGGTTTGTGACACAACTCAGTTGTTTTTGTCTTTTTTGAACAGTTCAATAAAAAAATATTGTTGCACGATTTATATAAATACTGAATGGGCCAACTTCAAAAAGTTTTCTAGGCACACAGACTGATTTGCGGCATGAAAAGCAAAGAAAATATATCCAGTTTTAAAGCTCTCTCGCGTTGGCATGATGTTACAAATGAGAGACATGTTATCCAGTATATTTAGGGAAAGCTGAAGGCATTGTGATGAAAAACTCTCCCCATGCACGTCTCGCATCAAATGCCGTTGAAATGTTTGGCACATGGGACTGTGCTATGAAAGTGGTCAGCATTATGCATATATGGCATTTTGCCTCTGTGACTGGCGACAGATTTTAATGATTTCAATTGAAAATACAGTTTTTATAGCAAGTTGGTTGGACTTGAAGTTTTATTCTTTGTTGATAAACTAAAAACTAAATAGATGTACTTGCCTGTCATGGGAGTCTTCGAGCGTAGCTATGAGCGTGTGTGGTTTCTCAAAGAAGAAGTTTTGTTCCTTGAGCCAACTTTGTCGAAGTTCAGGGTAAGTGGTAACACGCTTAAATGTGTCCTTATTTTGGTCTTCGTCGGATGGTTCCAATACATATAAGTCACAGAGGAAACCTTGCCCCATTTGGTACAAGGCGGAGGTTGTACTCGCACGGTCTGAAGGATAATCAAAATGATGCTCCATTTGATTTTTTTTTGTCAATTATAAATCTATGGGTTTACATATGAAACCCTGATGTGAACCCACTATTACACATTTTACACTATTGAAATGAATAATCTGCAGAACTTACAATATGTCACTGATAACAGAACTTATTGACTACCACCAAAAAGACAAAAGTGTATGCCTGTTTAGTGGAGAATTAAAAACAAAGGAGTTCCAGAAAGATCCCCATTAATTATTTTACAACTTGCAAAGTAATATTTTTTTTTTATCCCACACATGCACAGAGATTTTGCAACAGACTATTCATAGGCATGTTGATTGACAGACAGTAAGTAAGAAAAAGAAATCAACCAATAACAAGCAAAGAAACAAAAAGAAAATTTGAATGATATTATAGACAATATATATGAGGGATATATAGGAGATGTTTTTGAAAGAGACCGTTTGATTATCGGCTGACTGTTATCTCAACCTCACTAGATGAATCAGGTAGCCCGGTAAAATCTGAAATCACTTCTCTTTATATTTGCTTTTGGGCTTCGAATAGAAAAAGGTAAAGACGACTTTTCTATTGTTATGCAGAGCATTGTGCCGTGCAGTTACATCCGCAAATGTTACCACAACGGATTTTGTTGTATCATTTTTACAGCTCCTTAAACTATGCCACGGTGGTGACCATAATTTTTTTCAAGATGATTAACATACTTTCATTCTGTGAAATACCCGTGAGGCTGGAAACAGTATTAATTGCTGGTATTTGATGGCAACACTAAAATGGTATGTTTAGTGCGCTGGTTCAATATTGCATCCTTTTGAAAATCTATCAAGCAAGGTTGCCATGCATTTAGTTACAGCTCCATGATTAAGGCGCCGGCACTTACCTAAGACCTTCAAACTAGTGAAATTGAGCTTTTGCTACTTTTGAGATGATGAAGTACTTATCTTTATCCATGCCAAAAAGTTTCACTGTGACATGTTTACTTCCGTGCAAAACTTTAAGATGAAAAAGTGTCCCTACTTTATGGATTCAATCAGTTAATTGGCTGTCAAGTGTGGTCACTAATGGTGATGTTTAGATAACCATTCACAGTCAAAGCCTCACTGGATGTAATTTTACAGGTGATCGGATTATTTCACAGGTGACTGATTAGAACCACCATATTAAGGTATAAGAATTTGATGATAATAATACTAATTTTTTCAAAACCTCCATTACTGGAGAAAAGTAAAATACATTAAAATATATGCAGACAAATCATAGTGCCAAGTAATTAAAAATCATAATGCAAATACATACAGTAAAACCAGCATTACATCTACATACTCACAAATAAATAATAATCACATTATGACTGAAAAGACCTCGTTAAAAGTGAAGTTAAAACATGTTCCGCCAACCAGGGCTTGATGTAATTATCGGAGAAGATTAGTTGTTGAGGGCTGTCCACATGACCGTCCGCACTATGTTGCCCCTCATAGAGTGGACACCGCCTACCGGAAGTGCCCGCACTGTGAGGGGGGGGGGGGGGACAAAGGCACATTTAACCGGAGAAAGCCCGAAGTTAACAAGGCGATATGCAAGTGTGCCACGATATAGACTACCAGAAGTGATATACTTTGAAACTAACGTGATCATTGTGTCACGCAGAGGAGATTCCACCTGAAATATTTTGTAAAAAAGGGAATGCGATTGACGTTTTAAGATGTCCTCAACACGTGGCAAAGTCAAAGACAGGGCTGCTAATAGATTGCTATGATCTACTATGATGAGACCGTTTTTCAAGTCCCATAAAATGCTTCACCAGAGTACCCTGTGTGCTTTCCAGCTTATTAATATCACCTTTTGAAAGATTTATACATGCAGTTCCATACGTTCAAACAGGAAACCACACAGTGGACCAAAGATACACTTTAGCCTATAAGTATATAGGTCAAAGTTATGACAGAGTTTAAGATATTAGCATTTAATCATCCTTCTTAATAGCCTGAGCAGATGTCATTTGTGAGTAATTAAAGTCAGCAAATCTCCTTGGTTATTTTTGGTAGGGAATATCTCAGAAACAATTTTTTTTGCAAGACTTGATAATTTTGCGACAGCCTCACTCAAACTGGATGGATGAATCTTTGTGAATTTATCGGCTATGCAAAGAGTATAACTTAGGTAACCATTTTTTGTTTGGCAATATTCCAATTTTAAATGCTACTTTTTTAGCCACAAAGTGGAAAAATTATCAATGTTAATTGCAGATGCTTCAAAATTCATTAACATAAAAACCATTCCTTTTAACGGAAAGCAAAAAAATGGTTGCCTAAGTTATACTATTGTCTTTACATGACCGTTGTTTCATGCTTTTTATACGAAATGTTTTGTTGTGATCCTTTCTCAAAGTATAAATCCGACCCCTTGAATAAAATGCCTCTCAAATTTTTACAAATTAATCTTAGAATATTTATTGTTACATGCAAAGAAACTACACATGTTGATAAAACTAAAAATGCATACATTGATGGGCTTGTGTCCAAAAACAGTGACACAGTGGCAATTTTTGGACCACTCTGCTATATGTACCGTATGTAAGAACAGGCACCTTAATGGTTTGTGAAAGTTCGCTTTATGCATAACGATTTTTTAAAGCTCACTCTCAGTCAGCTGAGCTTGTCTTGTGCTCAGTCGTCCGTCCGACGTTAATAAATTCACAAATTCACATATTAAACTTCTCCAAAACTGTTGACCGGATCCTCCTCGAAGTTAGTGGTGATGGGTGGCTATATTCAATAGCTTATGCGTCTGTGATTTTTGGCCGTCTGTATGATTTACACAGTTTTTTTTGACTTTTTTTTTAAATTTTTGAATGAAATCCGTAAAGCAAGCGGTAAACTACCCGGTCAATTGCCACTAAAACACTCATGCAAACCCCTGGGGACAAGCAAATCTTGTGTGATTGATCAGGTGATGCTGCTTTTTTGTCTCTTCGTCTTATCATTAACCATTGATCCAAAACTTTTTTGTTGCACTTTTTTTGGGAAACATTATGGGAATATACTTCAGGTAAACTCATACCAAACATTTTAACTAGACGGCACTATTATCATTTCCTGGTTGGTATCGAAAGTTTTGTTTGCCTCATGGTAAAAAAGTGTTACCATTTATTTCTCTATATTTCCTTTTTACACTTGATGAAGCAGTGCTAATATGTTTATACTTCTATGAATTTTGACTTAGTTTTGTGAAACTGAATACATACAAGCATCCGAACCCATGGTTGTATCATGTAGGAAAGCTAGGTCAAATATCTGTTTCACAGTAATAAATCAATGTGCTGTTCATCCCCAAGCAATAATTTGTCTTTTCTGTTTCGCTTTTCACCACGAAATTTCACACAGACATATATCAGGACTTGCGTATATGACATGATTAAAACTAATTTAGTCAGTAAGTCAAGCAAATGGGTCACAGATGTCATGCAGTAAAACTATGGGTAAAAGGCTCCGAAACAAGTTGAGTAGTTACCCGCTGAAGACCCTTTAATTTATTTGGGCTAGTACAGCCTATGTCAAAATTTTACATAGGAACGTGTGCAATATGGACAATAGACGTACTTCTATATGTTTATATGTTAGACATGGACAAGTTAGCTTATGAAGAGTAAAGAGTTCGGACTGTGGAACAGGGTAATGACTACTAGGAAGTGGTTTTGGACAAAAAGACACAAATACAATAGTAGCAGTTGACGTACCAGGGTCACAGTGATGCATGTGCACTGTTTTCGTTTGTTTTGTAACATTATTGTCCTTGGTCTGTTTATGAAATCCGACACACAAACAGATCGTTGCGAAAGTAGATCACTAGGTTAGGTATCTGGGTCACTCATTCCCATGCATTTTGAGCTTAAGTTCAGCTCAGTTCAACACTCTTTTGCTGTGCTCATTGTACCTCATTTCATATGTTGGAAGCTGAAGATCGGCTCAGCTCACGTTGGGAGCTATCTGTGGGTGAGCATATTTGGGTTAGCTGAGCATGGCCTAACTGTTCATGTAGATCTCTACCCGTGGGTGAGAATATCTGGGTTACCTGAGCATGGGCTGCTCACATATATGGACTTGTGTGTGGGTGAGTATATTAAGTCTAGCTGAGTATGGGCTGTTCACACGGGCTTCTTGCTACTAACTAGGAAACGTGAATGAAATAACGATCATTTTCTTGCGCATTTTTTGTTCCAAAAACAAGCGATCGTTCCATGGTTGAGACATTGGAACCACTCATACACTTGAGATAGTTTGTAGGTTTGTTATAGGCGGCAACGTCACTCCATGTGATCATGCAACTAAATGAAAACCTTATATTTGTCCTGCAGCTCAAGGTTGTGTTCTACAGCATGGCGTTGTTACCGTCGTCTTGTTAGATAGCCTGTGCATTTGTGACTGCTGTCAGATTGTCTTTGTTCGTTGTGTGTCTGCATTGTTGAGATTTTGAGCTCAAATAAAATACAACGCATATTTTCGCTATATCAACCTTGCAAATATAGTAGTTTCAAAGAATGCCTCAAATATGAAAAGACACGTTCAGATCACACGGAGAACTAGAAAAATTTCACAATGTTGATACATATATACATGATGACACCATTGATAATCCATTAACAAACGGTCATTTTTTTCAACTTAACATCAATGGAGAAAACATACCAACAAGTTTTCTGGTCAGATGGTCAGTCGTGATATCGCACCAGACATGACAAGGAAGGGGAGTGTTGTGGTAGCGCGCTTGTAGAATGTGGAAGAGAGTACAGATGTTGTAACGGTAACCATGGATGAAGCCAGAAGCCGCGCGGCGGTCGCAGCTCTGCATAGATGTACCAATGAAGAACATGTCTGGCACTGTCGACTCCCACGAATTGTTCAAAACTACGAATTTTCCTTTCTTGTACGTCTCTGTTAGAAAAAAAAACACGTTCAAATGTAATTGTTCAATTCTGGTCGGCCAGATTCTTAGTAAGCTGTTATACTTACCAAAGCAACTCCTTGTATTGGTAGAGCGGAAACAAGGCGAAGCTTAACATGTTTCGGAGGCAATTTCCATTATACATATACATCCCGGTGCCAAACATACACAGAAAGACAAATGCGTGTGTTATCAAAACTAAACAAAAGTGATGACATTTTAAGTTACAAAAATTGGGGGCATTTCAACCTGAATATCGTCAAAACTATGATAGACAGTTTGTTGTAATTTCTACCTGGTCATATGGACCAAGTATGCTTCTAATGACAAGTACTGCACAGGTTCAAGTCGATGCATTTAAATCACCCTAACTATAAGCATTTAAAATTTAATGTTTTGATAACAAAAGCATAGAATATATTGTATTGGAAGCTCTAAGTATGTGTCGTTGAAAATTGTTTTAGAGATGGGATACCAACTCATGCCAGTACGTTATGGACAACAGTGTATTTGAAGAATATTAATCAATAGGTGCCGCACTTTTAATTATGTGTATAGGGGAGCGTTTCAACGTTTAACCCTTTCGCCTCTTAAAAAAGCCCCCCCCCAAAAAAAAACCCGACTAGCGGACAAATGTTGTGTGCTCCAATGTTCTTGATCGATTTAACTTTAACAGTAAGGAAAATAATTTGAAAAAAGAATTCTATATGAGACCCATGAAAATAACATGGCCAAAGCTGGCAGTCTTCCTTGGATTGGGTGCTTACCACGCCAAGGAAAGCTGCCACCTCAGTCTTATTGCGAGTGGAAAGGGTCAATGTTGCTTATATGGTCACCACACAGATTTGCTCTTTTCTTCTAATTTTTGTCCTTATGTGTCTACATTTGCCCCATTATGTTGAATGTTAGGCATACTTACCAGGTTGACACGACTCATCAAATAAGTCTGGGTTGACATACTTAAAACCCGTGCACAAGATAACCTTATCCACATCTTTCTGTGTAAAGTTCAGTGTTCCTGGAGTGTTAAAGGCCGGCAGATTAGTTTCGTAGTCTACATCCAGTTTTCCATTTTTTCCTTTGCTTATCTTTTTAATCTGGAACTGATCCACGAAGTGCATGGACTTGAGATGCCACATGTCTATTATGTTATTATTAACTGCCCGAATGTTGCCGACGAAGTGACTGTCCCAGGCCATACGGATGGGTCCCCGTGTGTTGATTTCAACGAAACCTGCGTGACCTGCCAGGTGGTTTGCCGTCTAAAAATGCCATGATATGAATTTCAATATTCGTATGTGGCCCTGGGATGGACGTTTGCCCATGCAGCATTTTGTGTGTTCGTCAAAATTACCCAGGGCTAATCAAGTTACTGAAATCTTTCTCAGATTCTCGTTTCGACTTGAACTTTAGTCTCCAAAAGTTATTGTCAGTGGTCATTGATAAACAGATAATTCATTTCTTGTCAAAATTCTGACGCTGGGTTTCGCACAATGTGTCTATTAATAAAAGATTTGATCTGATGACAGGGCTGGAGTGTTAAAAAAGTTTTTTTATCAGCTGTAAATCGCAATATGCCAGATATTTTTCTAAAATCGTAAATTTAATCTTCCGTCACATGTTTTGGGGCAAAGGTGCACGGAATCCAAACATCGCATTTTTATGTTTTCCTTTTTTTTTTCTTTTTCAATTTTTAGTAAACAAATGTTTTGCATGGGAATTAGAGCATGAGCATGGCATGCCCCAGGTGATGATCTTTCAGTGGCTCGAATTAGATGCCAAAGCCAAAACTTAAATGTATTAATTCAAGAAGAGAAGAGGCTCTACTTTGTTCTTTTTGTCCAGAGACGTTAAAATGTTATAAAATACACACCTCCAGTCCACTGTTGCCGGCTCCTACCACGTTGACAACTTTGTTTTCATATTCTTTCTGATCTATAGAATGCGATGCATATGTATCTGCTAATTCAAGTCCTGGGATGTCAGGCAACATTGGAAGCACAGGTCCTGTTTCAAAATGGTAGCAAATCAAAATAGATTATCCTCATAAATCGAATATGTTATTTTTCGGGGGGGGGGGGGGTTGCTCTGCTGACTTATCAATCAGCAGAGTTTATAAAATCCGTTTATATCATATGATGATAGTCCGACAAATGCAACACACCTTGGCTTCAGTAATATTGTGTAGTGGCCGCTCTGCAATTTAAAATTAAAGCAGATGCGCAACAACATAACAGATGACCAGAAGGCCTTAACACCCATGGTTTTTGTGACCATATATATATATATATATATATATATATATATATATATATATATATATATATATATATATATATATATATATATATATATATATATATATACATACATATAGATACACATATATACATACATATAGATACACATATATATATACATATATATACATACATATATATACATATCTATGTGTATATATATATATACATATATATATATATAAATATATATATATATATATATATATATATATATATATATATATATATATATATATATATATATATATATATATGAGCCTGACCGAACCCAAATAACCGAACCCGAGCTTACCGGGTTTCAGGATTGAAGCCCGGCTCGGGGTCGGATTTTACAGTCACTAAACGTTCGGGTTCGGTTATCATTGTCAACATTGGCAATAAAGTTAAATAAGAAGGTCACTGAGGTTACTTTTGTACTTGTATACAAACGCAACAAACGCTACTTTGCAATTAAGTGCGTCACATGGGTTGCATTAATCGCCTGCATTAAAAATAACAATAATAATGCCCCATTGCAAAAGGGTAACACATACAAACCCCTGTTTAAATAAAGCTTTAAATTAGCATTCTAAGATATCTAAGTTTATTTATGGCATGTTTGAATTGTATATATCGAACCCGAACGGTGCCCGGTTCGGGATCGGTAATGTGTACGGAGTACCGAGTACCCGGCTCGGTTTCGAAATGCATCTTCGGTGAGGGTCTAATATATATATATATATATATATATATATATATATATATATATATATATATATATATATATATATATATATATATATATATATATATATATATATATATATATATATATAAACAAAAAAATATATATAACGTAAAAAGCCACCCGTCCGTTATATAAACCATGCTTTTCTGCATAGTCCGGTCTGATTTACTGTTCGGTGTTTAATTGCTTATGTATGTTTAATGTCCATGTTGACGTTGCAGTTAACTTTTCCTAAGACATGCGGGCCCCTTTAAAGCCTCTTAGTCTTACCTGTTGCCATTAGCAGGCAGCGGCACTCGTATGTATCACCATTTTCGGCCACAAGACGAAAACGAGATTTGAAACTGCTGTTGACGTCTTCCATGCGTGAGATCTTTTTGATATTTACACCATATTTGATCTGTATGTTTAGCTTTGAAGCATAGTCTTGTAAATACCTATAAAAAGTACAACCAACATAATTGACGTGAATAGGTTTTTTCTTTTTTCTCATGTGCTATTTTTAATAGTTGACAGATGGTGGGATAATGTCAATATAAATAATTAAGTATAAGTATGAAAGAGTTGGTTTAAACGTATTTTATTAAAAAAACAAACAAACAAACAAACAAACAAACAAAAAATGACCAACAAGCTCAGCAGCCTATATTAAGGAGTTTACGCTGGCAAATTGACGGGCTTCATTACAACGAACAAATACCCATAAGCCACTAGATTCCGAAGCCCTAATCGGGCTTGTATCTGTAATTTTTGCCCTCAAGTCCCCATATACTGCGTGATTAAAACCACAAAAAAATAACTATTGGAAATGTTATGCATCAGGTTTTTTGCTTAATGTAAGCGAGCATGCACATTGGACCTCTTACAAATTTCAGTACAACGCATATATCGTAAAACATGACAGCCGTAGTTTTATTATGTCTAATAATGTCTACGTCATCGGCACAGTCAAAATTCAGGACTTACCCAGGGGTCACATTTCAGATGAAACTACAAAGTGTAAAAGACCTGATCATCTTTTTGCTGTAAAAGTTCCTATGCGTATGGAATTTTGCAAAAACGTCATTCATGTTCAGCCCAA
>OZ026612.1:68118632-68191632 GCA_964020975.1 Hermodice carunculata
ATCTACACTGTGATAAATCGTAAGGAAAATGATCTGGCGTGGTTTCAAAGTTCCTGTCCAAACGGTTAAGGTTGAATTGGTTTACAAATAAACGTATACAGCAGAGAGCATGGGAATCCATCAAAATTTAGCAAATAATGTCAAAGTAGGCACAGAGTACCAATTTATCACCCAAACAATGCACAACTAACGCCACGTGTTGCAGTGTTTGATTTTCTTTGCCTTTTTAAATAATTGGTATTCTCTAACTTAAAAATAAAAATAAAAATAAAATAAAATAAAATTAGTTCCAGGAAAGATGCTTCCTGCCACCTGATGGCCTAAAACAAAAGACTCTTGTCTAAGAGAATGTGGATGACCGTTTTTTTTTTTTTTTTGTTCCATCAATTTTAGGGTTGGGCCTTTTTAGTAGGGTCTGTCAGGTTACCGGAACCACACACATATTTTTGTTAGGCCTTGGGTAACTTGGACATTTGTTGAAGCATGTTGAAAATAGATGTTCCTTCCCCTTTTACACATTACCTCTTCTGAGGTCAGTTTAATTAGTTACATGGGCACAGCCGGATGCACTTGTTGGCATGTTGAAAGATTGGCATTGCATTGTCGCGACAGTGAGAAACCATAAATTTAGCCACTTTGATGGTTTCAGCATTGTTCAGGTGGGAGCAGATACCTTTTTAAGCCGAATTTCCTATTTCCTTAACAAGTCGTATAAATTATGGCGATAAACAACCAATACTTACTCTACAAGAATATCAGCACTTGGAAACAGCTCGTCTGCATATTTAGTAAAAAGAAGATCGTCGTCGTCACTGATGAGAGAGTTCCAATCATGTCTCATGTTGAATTCCTTTTCCGGGAATAAGTTGAAACGTTTGTTAATTGAGATCAGTGTTCGATGACGTGGAAAGTTGACAAAGGCAGAGCCAGCGATTTTATTTCTTTCCAGGATGATATAGTTTTTTCCTGCCTTTTCCATAAGGTGTCCCATTTGCAAACCCCCTGGGCCTGCTCCCACGATGATGTAATCATATTCTGCAACGTCAAAGCAATTAATAAACAAGCAAATATATTTTTTTTAATGAGACGCCAATAATGACAGTAGTTTAGGTAGGAAAATTACGAGTTTATTTTCTCTTCCTTTTCTTACCAGCATTATACGTATCTGACTCCTTGTCTTCTTCATTTTTGTCTCGCCAGCGTTAGCTGTTGGCGAGATTAGTCCGCTTTCCGGACTTTAAAGCAAATTTGTCCGACATTTCATTTGACAAGTATTATACGTAGAAACTCCAAAGTTGGCACAATTATACTTCTATAGATGAAGTCTTGCCTTTTTATAATGAGGGGTCATGCTTTTCAAAATTATGCAAATGAGGGCTAATTAAAGTTTTAAATCCTCAATTTGTTATATACTATAGTAGATGTGGTTCCAAGTGTATAAGATTCGATTATAACAAGGCAAAGGTCACCTCAAATGTCAATGTCTTGTCAAGGTCAAAGGTCAATTTTAGGTTAAAATGACATTTTAAAGATCAAGGTTCATTTCAGGTAGAGGTCATCTCAAGGTCAAAGGTCATTTCAACGTCAAAGGCCACTTTCGATGGTGGCTTTCTTCGAGCCATAATTTGGTCAATTTTTATCCAATTTTGATTATGTTGGTCTCAACTTGTAGCTATTGTAACACTGCACTTTTTTAAAGCGTACGTGTGACCTCTAAAGATCAAAGGTCAAGGTCATTTGGACCTTTGAAAGTTTCATCCAGCCATAACTCGGCCAATTTCCATCCAATTCTACTCATGTTGGACTCAAATTGTAGGTATTGCAACATTGCATATTTTTTATAAAACATGTAACCTCTAAAGGGCAAAGGTCAATGTCATTTAGCCCTTTGAAAGTTTCATCTTGCCATAACTTGGTCAATGTTCGTCTGATTTGGTTCATGTTGGGCTTAAATTGCGGGTATTGTAACACTGTACATTCTTTGCAATTTACATGTGACCTGTAAAGGTCAAAAGTCAAAGTCATTTGGACTTTGAAATTTACATCCAGCCATAAGCTTGATTGAATGTGAAGTACCAAAGGACAAAAGTTGTAGCATTTAATATTTATAACTTTTGAAGGCACACAGACAGATTTGCTTTGAAGCAAATCTTTTTTTTTAGTTGTATTTGTGTCTTTTTGTCCAGAACCACTTCCTAGTAGTCATTACCCTATTCCGCAGTCAAAAGTATTAATTATTGGAAAACTGTGGATCCCCAGGAAAATGAGTATTGGGTAATTGAATGATCGATGAAGCACACGCTTATAAATATCTTGGTGTGTTGATCGTTTTCCAGAAAGGTGTCGATCGTTTCCCAGAACCTTGACTGACTCAGCTCACATTCAGCAAGTCAGAAAGTAAGTAAACTAGGAGGATGTATCAGCCGCATTTTGGGTAAGCACGAGGCATAAACAGAGTGTTCGTTGGGAAGACCGTTTACAAACACGTTGTACTGCCGTCTTTGCTGCACGGTTGTGGAGTTTGGCTTGAAGCTGTAACCGCCAGTAAAAAGACAAATACACACGTTTCAGTATAATATTGCAAGAACAGTTTTAAAGGTGAACGCTGCCTCCGGTTATATATTGCCACAATTGGGGATTTGTGGCGGCTGCCTTTGTCGTTGGAAGCAGACACGCGTAGAATAAAATATTATCATTATCTCTAATACAAAGCTGGAGAGCAAAGAATTTGTAAACTTGTTTTGAACGAAATGTTTTCCCGTTTTGAACTGGGTCGTATTTCGTCATGGCAATACTGCAAGGAAATACGAGTAATTAAAGTGTGTGTGTCAACGCACACTTTTCTTTCTTTCTTTCTTTCTTTCTTTCTTTCTTTCTTTCTTTCTTTCTTTGGCCTGTTTTGTGCGATTTTGCTATGATTTTTTTGGGGGGGATCAACATTTTTAAAGTACTAATTTGGGGGGAGGGAGGGGGGGGTCATGAAATTTAGTACCCTAAGTACTAATTAAAATGATGATAATGTTGAACCATCCCTTACGGAACAGATGGCTACGTCACTCTACAACATTATAACAGACATGTACCAAAATTCTGTTACGCAAAGTAAGTTTAGTAAAGGCGACATATTGAAAAAAAAGCTTCAAAAAGGGTTGTTTTAGTTCAGCGGTATATAACCTGTATATAAATGATCTTCCTTGGATTTTCGATCAAAGTTGTGACCCTGTTACCACAAGAAACAAAATAATCAGTTGTCTTCTATTCGCAGCTCTTTTTTGGTCTGAAGCCGAAAAGGGTGCAAATTAGCTTGAATCAATTACGTGACTGCTGTCTTGACTGGAAACTATATACATAATTGCAAAAAATCCAAAGTAATGATATTCAATAAATCTGGTAAAAAAGATTGAGAAATTCCATATTAGCCCTAACGTATCAGAGATTCTAAATAGTTATAATTATCTTGGCGTTGAAGAATCCAATAATTGTTCATTTGAAAATGCTGCGAAGAGACGATGTAAAAATTCGAACAAAGCTCATAGAAGATTCAGACGAATCCTTCGAGTCGCTAAAACAAGTAAAGTTTTAATTTGTTTGAAAAAGTTATCTCATTGATACTGCTCTACCCATGTGAAATATGGAGAGCTTATACTATAATTCCTGAAAAAAAAAACTATGTGAAATTCTATATCAATTATTTAGAATATTGTCGAGGTTTTGCCTCGACGATCTATGCTCCAGTTAATAAAAACTTGACTCGAATCGTTAACATGCCACCCGAAAGTTCATTGTATAACTGTTATCCATATATATGCAGCATGGAATTTCCAAATACGCGCTCCTCTCAATGGGCCTGTACTATCAAAGATACCTTTTTTATGTTAAATGTAGAACATTTCGGCCTTATACACGATGTCGGTCACGTTTTCCTCCTTCTTTTGATAAATGAATTCACCCAAGGCTTGTCTTTAGGTCGCAAAAATAATCTTTACTTGAAACGTGTTCGTTTGTTATGTCAGGGAGCAAAGTATACCATTGTTGAAAATAAGACCTGCAGAGTCCGACGTTTGGTAATAAGTAGATCCAATAAGCTTTCACTGTATTCAGTTGACCTGGTACATTCACTTATCTATAAACTCTTTCAATGCTCACTGGGAATAAAGTCGAAGAACTTAAGACCAACTGCAGCTCGGGGGCGCAGGCAGAGGTTTGGATTGGGGCTTCAAATGATATGAAGAATGGACCTGCAAGCAGCCAGCTAGTGGGATCGGGGGCGGGGGGGATTTTGAGATTCGAAGTTGAAAATGGTGCATGTTAGGGGCTAAAATAAGTTTCCAAGTGCTCAATTTATCCACCAAGATTGAGGAAAAAGCTTTGATAACTAGGAAAACTTGACATTTTTACCCTAAGATTGGAATAGTTGAGCTTCATTACTTTTAACAACCCGTACTTGTATCATTTTAGTAATTTAAATATCTGAAGCATTGGTTATGATTAATCTAATTACCAGGTGTTAAAAATTGAAGGACCACTGGTTGCAGCAGTTTTAATTTGTGCTGTCTGGTACCTTTGCTCTCTGCTTTACTATTAGATTGAAGATGGAAGAGGAAATTTTTGAAAGTATAACCATGCGATATTCTGTGCAATAATATTCAGCACAATTTATTTTATATTTCTTTTTGTTAAAATATAAAATCTAACTGATTGTTAGGAAGTTGGACATGTCACACTTTCATTTTCTATTTCAGCATATTTCTCTATACGCTATAGGATGAAAATAATAACCCAAAAAGGTTCATTTTATGGGAAGGTATTAAAACAACTTTGGCCTAAGCAGTTCATGTCATTATTCAGTCGATCAGTGCAATCCTATTGTGAAACAGTATACTATGCATCGAAACTTGCACGATAAGCATGATGTAAAACTAAGCTTAAGTAGATAAAAGTTAAATATATCGTGGTTATCAACTGACAACAAACTTATGACATTCCTGTTCTGGAGATGCAGAGCAAAATTACTTTCTACAAGAATTCCTGTGGTGTGGGGCATCAGTGAAAATGAAAACACAGTGAAATTAAGTCAATTTACATGGTACAAGTCACTATTGTCTTGCGCTCATGGAACTACACTGAAAAATGGATGACAAAAACAGACAATGAAAACCTGACTTCATGATCCCATCATCATCATCATCATCATCATCATCATCATCATCATCATCATCATCATCATCATCATCATCATCACCACCACCACCACCACCACCACCACCACCACCACCACCACCACCACCACCACCATCCTCCTCCTCCTCCTCCTCCTCCTCCTCCTCCTCCTCCTCCTCCTCCTCCTCCTCCTCCTCCTCCTCATCATCATCATCATCATCATCATCATCATCATCATCATCATCATCATGTGAAATCTCATTCCAATAAATAAGAGCCAAACTTTAAGGAAAACACTAAGTGCTATGTTCTTCAAGACTGTTAAATACAATATCTGGAAGAAATTATATTTTTATTTATACAGGATATTTATAGTTTTTCAATGTCACCTCTGTCTTTTAATTAAAGAAGTGGGGTCAAAGATCAGGATGGCATATTACTAAGCCTTTTGATGTACATAGTAAAGGTAATCCCTTCATCCAAAGTTTTTATTTTCCCCTTTTATAGAAATTGATATTTTCTTAAGTAGAATTCTAAACTTTCTCATTCTTGAATACAGATATTTCAGGTCTTTGCAGTTCTATAGTGATTAGGAATTTAAACTGTAGTCTTTGAAATAAATTTTTTAAAAAACCGAAATGGTGTTATATTTATTTCCTCTATTTGTCAAATTGTAAATTATGGGACTTGAAAGCACATTTCTGTTTGAGTATCGCTCAGTCATGTTATGGACTGTATACAAAGCAACTCAATTCTATGAGTGAAAACTTTAGGGTGAAGACAATATTACTCTTACACTGAACTTTGACACTCTTTTGCTGGAACCCGATCTCAAACAATTTTCCAAAGGTTGACCTTCTTAGCTTCATACCCAGATGCTAAACTTCTATGAAGCTACAGATGCACCACCTAAGACTTGAAGTGTAGCCTATGAAGGCTGCTATTCTAGTATAACATTTTGCTGATCAACATAACTGGAAGTCTACTTCATGCACTGGGACTAATTTTATAAGGTATGGTCGCCAAGAAAATTTTTACCATTTTAGAATGATCACATACAAAAATCCTTTTGCTGTGTTCAGCTCTACCGCACCAACACACCAATCACGGTAATAATGAAGAAGTATATTGTCATGCTAGTAAGAAATGCTGTCTTTTGATTCTTTTTTCCTCCCTTCCTTCCTGCCTTCCTTCTTGATAAGCGGTCTTTGTCCCAGTTCGTTAGGTGCCGTTGGTAAACAATCGCAGGCTGTACATACAGCTGGCAAATCCTACTTATATTTTTTCTGTTCTCTCTCTCTCTCTCTCTCTCTCTCTCTCTCTCTCTCTCTCTCTCTCTCTCTCTCTCTCTCTCTCTCTCTCTTTCTCTCTCAATACTTTTCAACTTTGTGGTTCTAAATTTGAACTTTGGATAGATAAAACGTCAAGCTAAGCAATGCCACAAAAATCCAAAATGAGCCGAAACAAAACGCCAATTTAAGTTTTCTACTGCCTGAATCATGACATGTATCTATCGTTTGTCATATTTTGTTTCAAACACGTTCAAGTTGTTGAAATAGTTAAAAACGAAAATATATAAGCTAAGGTAATTTCAAGACACGTGTGTACACTGTTTGTTGATGAAATAAAGATTACTGTGAATCTTAACATATTCTCATTTTTTTTAATAATTTTGTTGCACCTGTATGGGCTCATGGGTATATAGCACATGAAAAAAAATATACCCAAATTTTTAAAGTAATGTACATAGTGTAACAATGCTTTTAATACGATGGATCCATTCAATGCCCTAGCAGGTTTCCAAACAGGACATTGGTGCTCGTTTTTGGCACAAGCAAAAGTTGGAGCTGATGATTATTCTTTCAGAAGAGCACAAATCACAGGCAAATTGAGATTGCTAATTTGGGGATCTTATATAAACTTTGCACTAACAACACAGATACCGATACTAATCATATTGCGCATTCATATTTCTCCTTGTGCTGTATTTGACAACATTATCAGCAACGATAAAACCAACGAAAAAACAAAACCAAGAGAGAGAGAGAGAAAAAAAACATACAAAAAACAAGGAAAAGTGTAGCATGTACCATGCACGTAACACTCACTGACACCGCTTGTAGAGTTCATCGTAACGTAAAGCAAGAGGTTCCAGGTGGAGTGAATGGACGTTTGAGATGCTTGGATGCCGGCGAGCAGTCAATGCTGATTGATCAGGATCTTCCCAACTTTTAAATAGCGAAATGTGTTGTTTTGCACCATAAAAAAAATAATTGTCTATTATGATTACAACCATCTGTTTGGACGAGTCACTGACGACAAAGCATGTGTGCATCTGGCGAAATGGGGAGTGAACCATTAAAAAAAAAAAATACATAAACAAAAAAGCAGCCACACCACAAGCGTCCTCATTCTAAGAGAGTGATAAATAGCGTGTGTTGTAATTTTTTTTGAGTCCCGATATATTTCACACATGGTCATATTTTAAAGTACCTTCAGTTTATTCAAACGTCAAGTCTAACACAAAAAAAGTGATGCAACTGCACATTGTGAACAGGTTGTCGTGCTTTCAGATAAAACATCGCATGGCTGCATCCACTCGAATTTCCGTGATTACCAGAACTATATTAAAAAAAAAAAAAACAAAACTGTATTTGACCATTCAGCAGTTGTGTTGACCAGCGCATATGCTCACGTAAGTATTAACAAGTTGCTACATGACAATGTGTTCCACTTGCTTTTCATGTTAATATATTCCACTTGTAATCATTCCCTTAGTTTAAGCGCGTATTATGATGTTGGAGGGGGGGGGGGCTATTCAAACCGTACCTGTAGGCACATAACTGCTCCAAACTGTCTATGTGGAAATAGAAAAATTATTTACAAGAATTTTCCTTTGTGGTCACCATTCTTTCACTAGCATTTCAAGTTGTTTTGATAGACATGTATGTACTGGTCGAGTATACGTTTCCACGTTATTATACTGTGCTCTGCTGAACTTGGTATAGTTGATTATCTTCAAACGTTAGGAACCTTACGCGGATGTATCACCGTGCAACTTGGTTATCAGCTGAGCAGTGTTCAAAGAAATATTTCTCACTCAGTCATCTTATACGCTTTCTGTGGTGAGCAAATTTTAATTGTAGAATTGAAAGTCGCGAATTTGGAGTTTATGGTCCGGAAGAAGAGATGACTTTTCCCTTTATATGCTGTTCGGAGCGATAGCTCCTTATGGCAAATATGCATGCAGAGCACTGTCAATATCTTCGTGAAACCAGAAATTCACAATTCGCGACGTTAAATACATACATTTACATTTTTGCATTTACACAAATTAATTAGTATGAGATCAGGGTTGTCAGCCTGTGGGGGATATGAAGCACAAGAACAGCCATCAATCCCCCACGGCGACACAGCAAGTTGGCTAAATCACCCCTAATAAATAGCTCAATTCAGTTCAATCGATGTTGCTTGATTCTGCAATAATGCAGTGTTGATGTAAGTACAACGGTGTGACGTTCACAAGTGAGATGATCATTGACAAATTCAATTCATATTTGGTATATGTTGAAGCCAGCGTAGGTAAAACTATTCTTGAACCAAGGAGGGTGGAGGGAGTCTCTCTCTACCCTCCTTGCTTGAACAGAGGGAAGGCCCATTATAGCATATCCGAGGACGTTACATAAGTTCGTTATGTTTATTCCTGTTGTAGACAATGATATTCGCCTAATAATAAGATATTTAAAAATAGTAGTTCTTGATGCATGGGATGTCATAAAAACGTCTGTGCTCAAGACATCAACATCATAGTATAGTTTTTTTTCCGGATCAATAATCATTAGCCCAAGTGACACATATTTAGAAGAAAGGTGACTTTGAACTTGTTGCAAATAATCTTCCTCCATCGCTTTTTTTTCTCTCAATTTTTTTAACCAGTTGTGTATCAACCAATAAGCACTTAGAAGCCAGAGATATATGCCTTTCAATTTTGATTCCGTGTCTATAATTCCCTGTCTCCTGTCTGGCGGTTTTTTGTTTTTGTTTGTTCGTTTGTTTTTTGGTTTTTTTTTTTTTCGTTTGTTTGTTTTGTTTTTGTGTTTTTTTTTTTTGGTTTCGTTTGTGTTTTTTTTTTTTTTTTTTTTTTTTTTTTGTTATTGTTTTGGGTTTTTTTGTTTTTTTTTTGTTTTTTTGTTTTTTTTTTGTTTTTTTGTTTTTTTTTTGGTAAAGAGATTTGATCCGGGATTCTTTCAGTTCTTTTTGGACTGTTTCTGTCGTATTTGTTAGATTGACAATGAAAATGATGGGATCAGCTAGATGTAGGTAACCGTCCTTTAAAAGATTTGCTGGTAAAGTGTCTGGGACAGTAATTTTAGACACGTTAAAGGTTTTCAGCTCTTTTATGATAAAAATCTTTGGTCACTGGGCTGTAAACTGAAGGCATCCTCAATTCAGAATTAACGTCTTTGTTAAAAAAAAAAAAAATCTTAAATTTGTCCGAAAAGTGTCATCAAGGCCAGAGGGGTAGGTAGTTCCTGTACCAGACTCCAGAGTTGCCGCGACCTTGACATAAATCTTTATCTTTAGCGTCCTATTATCCTTTCTGAGAAAACAAGCTTCAAAGGCCTTTGATGTTGATCATTTGCCTCTGAAACGATACCATTTGCTCAAGTTGAGCTGATATTTGTACAAAACGTAGTAAACATCGTCCCTGAACATTTGGGGAGGTTGTCAATCAATTCTTGGCCAATCACAGGAATAAAAGAGCCTTTGAAGTACGGAAAACATTATTCAGCGATCTGTCAAACGGCGACAGAGACAGTCTGGTTTCAAAGTGTGACGTCATGGAGGCGGCCCTTCCGGCCCTGTGACCTCAAGCCTGGCAACGAAAGTTGTGTTGGCTTGCTTCTGTGGGGCGACCACTCGTGATCAGTGTACGGAGGGCGGGTTTGATCTTCCGCCCCCTACCTCTTCATCCCGTTTTTAGGGATAGTGTTTTATTGCATTTACTCGTCTCCTATCTGCATACTTTATGTAGTTAGCTTGTTAGACTTGTCTTTACACTTCACGTAGTTAGCTTGTCATTATTTTGCAGTTGTTTTCTCAATGAGTTTCATTTCTCTTTCCAACCTGAGCTTTGTAACGCTATTTTGTGTGTTTTCTCTGCTGTTCACGTTTATGCTTATTTCCATGTGATTATTTGTACTTTTATTTCCTCATCCCTGGGTTCCAATAAAATATTATTAAGTACGTGGGTATTGTTGATTAAGGTGTCAGTTTTTTCCCCGCCTGTCTTTGGTGTGAAGGACAACCGGGGTAATCCATCGCGGCACGGCCTTCGAAGTTTGAAGGGACATCGTCTGACGATTCCCGCTCCTCTTGAACATTTAAAGTCTCCCTTCATTAGAACGCAAAACAAGCAAGATAACTATAAAGTAAACCACTAAGGCTATGATATGTTAGCATGTTTGCATCTCTTCCCTGCCCACAAACATACTTTAGGCATGCTGCCTTATTTCACATTGCCGCCCTGCTACTACTCTCCTTTTGCCATGGGCCGTTGCTACCTGGAGCCACGTGACAGGCTGTTAAGGGTGATTGACGGGTGGCATTGTTCCGTTTGGCGGCTGAAAACCAGAAGAATGACACATGGACGTTCCTATGTCCACATGCCTGTGTGGTTTTTGGCGTTTTTCTCATATTTCTACTGAAGTTAAAAGCTCGAAATTTTGACAATTAATAGAAAGGACACTCATCTTGTAAAAACCGTTAAAATTTCAAAATCGGCCATGCAAAGGTTTTTGGTGTCTTAACTGTCCTTAAGGAAAATGCTGAAAATATAGCGCCACCTGCATAGTTGTAACCAAGAAGTTAAGGAACGTGCCTATATTTCACTAGTACGCCCCCACCTGGAGTTCTCGTCAACGGTCTGGGGCCCATATTTCAAACAGGACATTCTCTCCATAGCTAGAGAAAGTACAAAGGAAGGGTGCCTTTTTTGTGTCGTGGAAATACTCATATAGAGACAGTGTCACCAGTATAAGTGGCAGTATGCTCAGCAACCTAAACCGGCCACCTATGCAGACCCGGAAAAAAAACCCGACTTGTAACTTTCTATAAAGCTGTTAACAACCTTTCCCCAGTTATAATTTCTGATCATGTCTTACCGTCAGCAGGCAGAACTAGGACTCATAATTTGGCTTACACTCAGATTCGTTCTCACTAAGAACAATATGAAACTAGGAAAGATGATTTGCTGCATAGCAAATCAGTGTGTGTGTCTTCAAAGCATATTGGTATGGCAATGTACAACTATTCCATAACACAGGAGTAAACATTGGAATGGCATCTCTGTCTATTATAGTGTTGAAGATATTCAAGATTGAAAATTTCGAATACTGCTAATTAACAAAATTTTAATTGCTACAACTTTTGTTTTCGATTCATTACATGTGCAAAGGTCAACAACCCCCTAGAAGAAGTTATAATGACATCTTCATCTATAATAGTTTTGAAGATATTCAAGTTTTAAATTTCAAATGCTGCTAATTCGCATAATTTAAATGGCTGCAACTTTTGCTTAAGATTCATTAGATGTGCAATGGTCAATAACCCCCTTGTAGAAGTTAAAATGGCATCTCTATTTGTAAAAGTTTTGAAGATATTTAAGTTTTAAAATTTTCAATGCTGCTAATTAGCATAATTTAAATGGCTACAACTTTTGTTTTAAATTCATTAGATGCGCAATGGTCAATAACCCTCTAGTAGAAGTTGGAATGACATCTCTATCTATTATGCTTTTGCAGATATTTAAAATTTCCAATTCCCTCTAATTTGCATAATTTTAAACATCTATATTCCTCTGTATAAAACCGTCAAAGTCCCTGTATGGAGGTACAATCATGTCAAGTTTGAAGTTTCTACCTATAATAGTGTTCGATAAAAGTGTCGGGCAAATTTGCTGGTAAAGTAGAAAGAAGGAAAGAAAGAAAGAAAGAAAGAAAGAAAGAAAGAAAGAAAGAAAGAAAGAAAGAAAGAAAGAAAGAAAGAACAGAAAAGTGTGTGTTGACACACACACTTAAGATAGTTTTCCTGCCACGCACTATGGCATAAGAGACTGGAACCTACTGCCACCAGACTTTGTGCACGGCCCTTCTGTGGACGAGTTCTCTGCTCGCCTACAGATGTAGGCTACATAGCTTAACTGGACTATGAACTGTTTTTAATTGTAAATATGAACTTATTTTAGCCACTCGATGAAGTCACCTGCCCGTGATGCTTACGCCCTGGACAATATAGATGTAGGTGCAGTGATCCAACTATGACTGCGTATGCTCAGATGATGATAGCTCATAGGCCAAACAGGACACACTGTCTCGCGAAAGCAGTGAACTGAGCGGCCGTTCAAGTGACCAGTAGCCTTCGGCGCGCAACGCATTTCTTTAGAAACACATTCCACGCAAGATGGCGGACGCTGTAAACAAAATTGAGTGCATGGTTACTGCAGAATTGCATAGGGACGATTACCGACAGAAGTTAACGTTTGAAAGAATGAAGAGATCAATCTGAAATTCGGGTAATTGAAAGAACCTGTTTGTTTATGAATGGTCTTTAGATTTTAGCCGTATTGATTTAAGACTGAAAAATGTTTGTCAGAGATTTCGCAGTCATTTATGATGATCAAATTTAATTGGACGATGCTATTTTCACCGTACGGTGAGAATAGCATTTGGTCTATTTTCACCGTGCGGTGAGAATAGCTTTTGGAAGGAGTTTTGTCTATTTTCACCGTACGGTGAGGATAGACTTTTGTCTATTTTCACCGTACGGTGAGAATAGCGTTTGGTCTATTTTCACCGTGCGGTGAGAATAGCGTTTGGAAGGGGTTTGGTCTATTTTCACCGTACGGTTAGGATAGATTTTTGTCTATTTTCACCGTACGGTGAGGATAGGGTTTGGTCTATTTTCACCGCATGGGGATGATGGTACAGCTTGGTATATTTTCATGGTGAGGATAGAGGCGGCTCTATTTTCACCACCTGGAAATTAAAATTAAGAGCCTTTTCCCAAATTTATGGTTATGGCTGGTCACATAGAACTGAGGCAAATTAAGATTGGAGAAATGCTTACTTTAGGGGGATAGCTAGTTTTATAGTATAGTCAATAGGAAACTGGACCAAAGCAAAGTGCCCACTTACGGAGGGTTTACTGTAAAGCAATTACCTTGGCACCGTGACAGCATAATGCCATTAAATGTTGGGCTTTTTAACATCTCAAATTAATGTATATGAATTTACTGTACCCACCCATCAGTCTTTCATTTTTGTTCCTGCGTGGATTTCTTTTTAATGCGATCCTTAACCAAAGTCATAACAAGATAGATCTATAAGTTACCCTCAAGTTCCGTAACTTCCATCCGTGACAATATTAAAAAAAGTTCCTACCTTGTCTTGTTACCTAGATTTTTGCCTTTTCACATAAAAAATACAGTGTTGGCTCTTTAAAAACTATTAGATAATAAAAGCTGAAATAACACCTCAACAGATCTCATAAACCATGCTCAAACTGGGATGTTAGGCCTTTTTATTATTATTTCAGCAAATGTTTGTTCCAATTCTCTTTGTGTGCAATATCATGACACAATGCTTTTCCAAAATATTCTTCCCTGGTTGACTTCTTTTCATCGCCGTACGTTAGGAATAGAGCAGCCCCTATTCTCACCATACGATGATTTTGACCAAACTCTATCATCACCGTACGGTGAAAATAGACGAAACACTATTCTCACCGTACGGTGAAAATAGACAAAACACTATTCTCACCGTACGGTGAAAATAGTCACTCCGAATTTAATTTGATGATTGAGACAATGACATTGACAATATGAATTTCATCAGTTCTGAATCATTCTGAACAACATTAAACAATATTGTTTGTTAAATACCACTGCTACTGGTACTTAATGAATGGATAGGGCATTTTGCTTGCATACTTTTGCTAGAGACATTTCGGCTTAGTCCTTACTCTTCGTCCTAGATGACCCTCGTGACGTCCACTGTTGTCCGTTGCGGCGTATTTTCAATCTTTTGTATGATCTCAGACATAGTAAATGTACAGTGAAAACTCGTTATAATGACAACATCTGTTCCTTTACTTTTGAAATGTGTCGGATCGCTGAATATGTCAGATAAATGAATCAAACAACAAAGAAAGAGGTTTCACTGTACTGTAATATGTAACAGCCAGGCTGTGGAAGCTCCCAAAGGCAAAGTACAACTCGCATGGCCTGCTATCGCAGGCATGCTCGTTTTGACTCGACGCTTTGTCGCCCTACTGTGTTGGGTGTCTTTCCAAGCGTGATTCATATTTTGCGTTTATCTTTGCTTATCAACTGTCATTCCCTGAAGAAGGACATGATCCGAAAATTTGAGTAAAATATTAATAATTATGTACACAACAATGAACTTGTTCTTTCATTTGGGTTTATCTGTCGCGGAGAATGATTCAGTTTTCATGGGTTCTAGACTGCACTTCCGCTTCCTGTTTGCTTCAAAAAACAACTTCCGTGCTGCAAGCAATTCAGGCCACCCTCTAGCAAGATAAGGGAGCATGAATTAATTTGTTTCCTGTACGCACGTAACGGTTTAGCTCCCTTCGGGAGCTATTATTTGTAATTCTATTATCTATTAAAATTATAGTTTCTATTCAGATGAACTGATTTATCATATACCCATATGTAATTAGATGAAGAGAATATTTATTACTCACAGATCTAAGCAGCACGAATAAGCATTGTAAGAAGTGTCAATTTGAAATTTGATCTGTTCAGTCATAGTGAACAAATATCATTGAATCGCATATTTACAAAATATGGTGATGGCTCCAACTGGAAGAAATGTGTAAAGAAATCGCTTACTTGCTCCAGTCAGAATTATTTCTAATAGTACAGTGCATTTCCACAAGGGTTTCTGTTTTCAAATACCTTTGAGTCTTGCTAGACTCCTCCCTTTCATTCTCGTCTCACCTTAACCACATGATTTCCAATGTGAACTCTAGACTGGCTGTTCTGGGTAGAGCAAGCAAATTCATTACACAAAAAAACCACATGCTGCTCTACAAGTCACACATTAAACCATGCTTCGATTACTGCAACATTATATGGGATTCCAGTTCCTGCCAACTTAAGCACAAACTCCAGTTTTTACAAAACCGTGCCCTCCGTATTATTAACAAAGCTGACAGATACTCCCCAATTTCAGCCCTTCATTCGATCAGCAACATGTTAAGGACAGTTAAGACACCAAAAACCTTTGCATGGCCGATTTTGAGATTTTAACGGTTTTTATAAGATGGATGTCCTTTCTATAAGTTGTCAAAATTTCTATCTTTTAACTTCAGTAGAGATGTGAGAAAAACGCCAAAAACCACACCGGCATGTGGACATCTGAATGTCCATGTGTCATTCTTTTGGTTTTCAGCCGCCAAACGGAACAATGCCACCCGTCAATCATACCTAATAGCTGGTCACATGGCTGCAGGTAGCAACAGCCCATGGCAAAAGGAGAGTGGTCTGAGGGCAGCAATGCGAAATAAGGCGGAATGCCGAAAGTATGTTTGTGGGCAGGGAAAAGATGCAAACATGCTAACATATCATAGCCTTAGTGGTTTACTTTATAGTTATCTTGCTTGTTTTGCATTCTAATGAAGGGAGACTTTAAATATTCAAGAGGAGCGGGAATTGTCAGACGATGTCCCTTCAAACTTCAAAGGCCGTGCCGTGATGGATTACCCCAGTGTTCCTTCACACCAAAGACAGCCGGGGAAAAAAACTAGCACCTCAATCAACAATACCCACGTACATAATAATATTTAATCGAAACCCAAGGATGAGGAAATAAAAGTACAAATACACACATGGAAATAAGCATAAACGTGAACAGCAGAGAAAACACACAAAATAGCGCTACAAAACTCAGGTTGGAGAGATAAATGAAATTCATTGAGAAAATAATTACAAAATAATGACAAGTTAACTAAGTAAAGTGTACAGACAAGTGTAACAAGCTCACTACATAAAGTATACAGATAGGAGTAAATGCAATAAAATACTATCCCTAAAAAGGGGATGAAGAGGTAGGGGGTGGAAGACCAAACCCGCCATCCGTACACTGACTACGAGCGAGCGACCGTAGGTTGCCCCACCGAAGCAAGGCAACAGAACTTTCATTGCCAGGCTTGAGGTCACGGAGCCCGAAGGGCCGCCTCCATGACGTCACACTTTGAAACCAGACTGTCGCTATCAAAGTTTGACAGATCACTGAATAATGTTTTCCGTACATTAAAGGCTCTTTTATTCATGTGATTGGCCAAGAATTGATTTACAACCTTCCCAAATGTTAAGGGACGATGTTTACTACGTTTTGTACAAATATCAGCTCAACTTGAGCAAATGGTATTGTTTGAGAGGCAAATGATTAACATCAAAGGCCTTTGAAGCTTGTTTTCTCAGAAAGGATAATAGGACGAGAACCCCACCAAAGAATGGTTATTCCAAGAAAACAGCTGGGCGAAATTTAATCCGGTTAACGGCTTTTGATTCTGTAATGTCTGAATTGCTAAAGAGATTCAGCGATTTTCTAAATTTTGCTTCATTCTTTTTCTATGAAATTAAGGAAATGAACATCCTGAAAATCAAAGGGAAAATTGAAATGTCAAACTTTCAGGATGGATAACAGAAAAACGAAACCAAACATAAAAAATCGCAGGATCGTTTTTTGTTGCCAATATGTCAGGATTAAGATGCAAGTGTAATTAAGATTTTATCACAAATAATTAGTGACTTATATCGACATTTATGGGGTGGTTGCTTTGCGGTCAACTTTCAATTGTTTATTCAACAATTAACATCACAGACACCCAAATACGGGACATATAAATTCTTTGGAGTATGACGAGTACACACATATATATGATATGTTATCCTAACGCAAATACATTTTGAGCTAGGATTGACTAAAGTGGTATTTATTTTTGGTGTCTTACCTGGCCTTAACCTTACAACAGCAGGAGATTTCCACCTTCAGACATTTATGTACAAAGCTACTCACAGATTATATTTGTTCTATCTTTGTATTTACTGCCCAAATTAATACCCACCAAACAAAAGCTCTGACAAATAGGTCCATGTCCATACCACATGCAAGGCTTTTATGTTGGCAGGAACATGATTTCCATAAGAGGTGCCACCACATGGAACTCTCTGTGATCCCCGGAATTAGGAATGCCCCAACCATATCCCTATTTGAGTCTTGGAACTACCCCCTCAAGAAAGAAACCCCATTTTACCCCCCTCTCAACCTCATTACCTTACATATTTTCTTCCCTACTCTTTTTCCATTTGGTGTCTCCCCCTCATAATACTGGTCATGATCAAGCTTGATCTTGATCTTCAGCTTACATTCATGTATTTTAAATTTTGATTATGACCTAAGTTGTTTATTAATTTTCCATTCTGTGATATTAACTCCTACATCAACCTGATGTGTTATCATTTTTACAGTTTCTTTCTTAGATATTGATTATTGTGTTCATTTTACTTTTGTCCATGTTTTACAAATTTGATTTATTTTTACAAATTGTCACTTATCCTTTATGAATTCATATGTACCATTACCATCCAGGATCTGGTGGAAGATCAGTGCTGTGTCACTGAGCCAATGACCCTGGCTAAAGAATAAATAAAGCAAATCAAATCAAATCAAGGGGCAGATTCAAGGGTCGAAGAGGGATACCCACATGAATCTTCTTTATGTCAAAATTATTTATACAACAACAGAACATTCCCATATGAATCCACTTCATGTGAAAATTCTTTGTAAGAAATGAGGCAATTTTTTTTTTAATTGTACAATGAAGCAAGGGACTGGTCCCACTTCATGCTCATAACATTAGTTTGACCAGTTTCACCTTTTTGTGGAGCTTGTCAGGAACTGAGGTGGTGCAGCAGTTGCAGCACCATACACTGTCAAAGATGTAACTTTCATTTGTTGCATGTAATATGGTGGGAACATTAGATGTTGCTAATGAGTTGTTAGACAGAACATCATGAGTAAACTTGGAGTTTGCTCAGACCTTACAATTCACCTGTGTCAACTGACTGAGGGCAAATATGTGCAATTGGCACTAAGGACAGGCTGTCTCTGTCTTCCCAGCCTGTCTGGGCAGAGGCATCTGTAATTTTGTTCTATTGACAAGCCTATGGCCAGTTTATAGTGAAATACAATTGGGGGGGGGGGGGTGATTAACTCTCAATTATGAATTTATTTCATTACAGGCAAAAAAATAATTTATGGGCTGGTAGCACATGCCTACTTGAAAGAGATTTAAGTTGGGAGTTCTTTACAATTTCCATTTCAAAAATTCTAATGTGAAATTTGTCAAATAATTTTTCATTCTATGACCTCCAGGACTGAAGATCAATGTGAAGTAGGGAATCTTCATGAGGCACAGGTCCAGGGAAGAAATGCTGGGAGTGCATACTGCAATGAGGTCAATTTTGATGCCATGAAACACTGTTCCTGGTCTCCAGAAATGGCATAAAGGCCATGTGCTTGCAGGGGTTCCACTTCATGGATCCCTGTACGGCTGTTGCCCATGCCCCTCTTGGGAGCTTACAAGCAGCCTCAAATCCTTGGCTGCCTATTTCAGCTCCCCTACCCAGCAAATCCTGGATCTACCCCTGCGAATATAGCCTGCCCCATGTTTCAATCACATTGTCAGGGAGCAGCAAGACCATATGACATATCATTTATCCCAACTAAGTTTGCAACATGCAACCTTACAAACCATGCAATAAAATGCCCCCCCCCCCCCCCAAAAAAAAGGTCAGGATTTGTATGGCATGGTATTTATTTATTATAGTGACATGTGCATGCTACAATATATCCATGTGCATGTTACAATACTTCAGTAATCACAAATGCATCCAGCCTTCTTGGCTTATATGTCACTCTAATATATATGACATATTTGTGAACATAATAATCAAATTCTCAACATAACATTTGTGAATCTTGTTATATCATGCAGGCCTGGGTATAGTTTAGCAGATACAATCTGCCACAAAAGCAGGTTTCAATTCCGCTATGCATTTGCACAACACAAGGCTTATTCAAGCTAGACTGTCAAGTCAACTTATTTTCTCATAAAGCTATGAATGCAAATACAGTTTATGCTCATTTGACAAAAAGCCATGTTTCAAAAAAAAATCTGTGTCATGCTGTTGACTGCCTCATGCACAGTCCCAGGGTTGACAGTTATGGGATTCCCAGCACTTTGTGCCCTCTCACAATTCCCACAATGTGCTGCATTGATTGGCAGATTGGTGCAGATTGCAACATGGTGTGGAGCATAAGTACATCCCCATGCTGTCACATGGTCATCTATTTCTGATACATGTGGGTTCAAATCTGACCAAGGGCATGAAGGGATATTTCAGAGAAAGGAATGGATGATAAGTGTGGTGTGGAGAGGGTTCCCAAATGAATATATATCAAACTTTGTGAACATGTGTGGTATAGTGCTGTTATTGTACGGTCAATGTTTCAATATATGGCAGTATTCTCTGTAAGGTGGCATGGTATGCTATGATTTTACACACAGATGTTTCCAGCTTGTAAAAGAGATGATGATCAATGCAATAATTTTTAGCTCAGCTGACCTGTCAGTCAGCTGAACTAATGTCATGTTGGCCTTGATCTGTCATCCATTTGTCCAGCTGTCAGCATCCACAATTACATTTTTGACTTGTCCAAAACCATTTGTCAGATCCACTTAAATCTTTGCATGTAAGTCCAGGTGAGTGCAGGACTGTCACAGTCTTCACGTATTATTTTTCTTTTCTTTGTGTGTGTTTTTCACTATTTTTGACTTCTCACAAACCCCATCAACCATCATCCTTGGCAAGAGTTTACTTTGTCTTGCTCTTACAAAATTTATTAAATAAATGTTGCTGCTGGCAATTTTGTTTTTTTTTATGAATTTTAAACATTATTTAAAATCAGTTTATGTATATGTATATTTTAGCACTGTTACACTTTTGCTAGCAGCAAGTCTGACATATTGGCTTATGTTTGATCATGATGAAACTTGCATGTACATGTAGGTCCATAGTTATTATTAAGCATCAATAAGGAAATACCTGTGTGATTTCTTTCAGTGTTGCTAATTTGTGCCTTGAGTGACTTTGAAATGTCAAACTGATATATTGACTTATATCTTGGTAATGATGACTTGAAAACTATTGGGCCTGTATATAGATATTTGTAAATGATGGCTTTGATTTAATTCTAAAACATCAGAAGACCGTTTCAGTTTCAGTCTGCGCATGCAGCATCAGCTGAGCACAGGCCTGCCTGGGTCCTCTTGTCACATGGATACTGTCCAAAATTAAGGACTATTGTGGCATTTCACTGACAGTTGATTTTAACTAATAGACCAATGATCACATATATTGGACAAGATATAATGATTTGGGAGGGGTGGGTTTGAGGAAGATCAAAGATAGTTTCTGTTGATTTGATCAAGAGGGCATACTGCAGTTCACCATTTTGTCTCGCAGAGTTGGGTGCTCAGGAAAGAACCTGGGTATGATTGCCAGTTTCACTTCACGTATAAAATAAGAAACGAGTAACATGCTAGGTTCTTGTTGTACTCGCATTCAAAGGATAAACTGCCAGTTTATTTTCTGCAGTAGAATGAGCATGCCGCAGAAGAGTCACCCACATGCTGCAGATTTTAATGTGGAAGATGAAATAGCCAAACAATTGGAATCTGTGGAACTGAATGTGAGTGATGATGAAGAGGATGGCCTGGAGGTGACAGACGAAGGTGATGGGGGAGATTTGGATGAGCAGGCAAGTATTTAAAATTCCCCTGAGCATGCTGAGGTGGACAGCACAAACACAAGTTAAAGGGCTAGAGAAGATCCTGAAATTAAAGATGTACAGGTGTATTGATTTGAGAAACATATGGCTGAACAAAATATTTGTGCTGTATATTAATTTATGGTAATAGTGACCATGGTTTCTGCATGAAAGTTTAGTGGTCCTGGTCTGAGAGACCACTTTAATGATCATAAACCACCTGCCTTAGGTAAAGATCAGTTTTCGAGAAACTTTGCTTGGTAATTTTCAACTTACATCTCCCATCAGAGAGCACCTGTACCGAGAGACCACAGTTTGGTCAGCCCTCGGGTGGTCCTTTTAGACAAGTTTTGGTGTATGTTGAGTACAACAATCAGTCTTCAGTTTAATGTCCACTTTAAAACACATGAAATTTGTCCACATAATATGACTGCAATGTGGCCATATCCACAACATCGGGCCTACACAAGTACAGCAATGGGTTCACTGTGCACAAATTCTGTCTTCAGTAGAAGAGACGTTATATGGATTCCGTGCTTTCATCATTTTGAAGCTTGAGAGTTCTTTGTACTGACGGTGTTGTCATTGTCATTATGTAGTTACCAGACTCCATGCTGCAGTACCTACAGAGGGTTCAGTATCTGACAGACCATGTACAACAGGAGCTAGATACCTGTGATGTGCTTCTCACTCCGAGTGATACAAGTGAGTTTGCATTTTAGTCTTTTTGCTTTTTTAGCTGTGCTGACAGACAAGCCAACAGAGCTCATGAGACTTTTTATATTTTCAACTCCTCATAGGGTATGAGAGTACAAAGTAATACAATTACAAAGATAGCAAGAAAACTGGACGGGTCCATAACACAAATGAAATACATGTGAAACACAAAATAAAAATGGAAATTACAATGCCTGAGAATACACTTATAATAACAAATATAACTTTAACTACAAATATACTTTCATCTGCATGTACTATAAAAATAGTTCTAGTTAACAAGGACATGTCTATCTAAATTTCTTTGTTATTATTTGTACAAATTTGGCCAGATTGATAAGTTCTCTTGTGTTTTTGGTGTTAAAAAGTTAGTTTAGATCTTTCTTCATTGAGGGCTGGACAATTAAGTAAATAATGCATTTCATCACCAACTTCAGATGATCCACACAGATCACAAGAAACATCAGTGCTTTCTTTTCAGTACCTATCTTGAGAAACAGGGAGCATATGATTTCCACATCTGAATTGGCATAATTTTGTAACTCTAGTAGAAAAATTTAATCTTGTCAGATAACACTCAGATGTGTTTTTGTTTTTAAAAATTCTGTAATTGACACAGGATCTGTTAGTTTGGACTCATTATGCCAGTTTTGCATATTAATATCATCAATTTTCAGCTCCAGACTTCCTTTTAACCAATTTTTGTTTACAGATTTATAATCGTCCCACATGTTTGAATAACCACAGTTGTCTAATATACTTCGAAGTTTCTTTGCCCATTTACACTGAAAAACCTCCTGATCATATAATGTTTTCAATAACCGGAACATAACGTTTGACAGGTTGGACTGTTTAGCATCACATAGGTGTAACCCAAAATTTATCATTCATTTCTCTACAGTACTCTGAAGGTTAACTCTGCCAAGCTCACCATATATCATGCAATTGGGCGTAAACTTGTTTGCATACAAAATTTTCTTAAGAAATTTCTTATAAAACATTTTAATGTGGTTTAGTCTTAGAAAGCCCCAGACTTCACAACCATATAATAATATCGGTGATATCATTTTGTCGAACAGTTCATACACAATATCCACAGGTAGGCTTAACATAAGGGCTTTTGCTTTCAGACTATACAGAGCACGATTTGCCTGGCTGACTTGTTTGCCAATGGCCTTATTAAAAGAATTATCATAGTTGAATACTTTTCCCAAATACGTATTATCATCGACTACTGCAACTTCGTCATCACCAAACTTGAAAACTGGGTAAACCTTAACTTTACCAGGGGCAAAAATTACAATCTTCAGCAGATTCGGCCATAACTATGGTTTCATCTGCATACTGCATAGTATAAAGATGTGGATATACTTCCACATCGTCATCACTAATATTATTTTGAATCTCACTAGACAACAAATCGAGGCCGTAACATCACTAGTAACTTGTTTCGGCGTTAGTGGGTGCGTTTCCGCATTTCAGGGGGGTTCCCAGCGTTACACAGCGTTTGCCAGCGTGTGTATATGTATAGCTTTGTGCTAGCATAGATGTGAATCCCTATGAATATAATACATGGAATTAATTATTAAATTCCATGTATTATATTCACCCGGATTCTATGCTAGCCCATACCTGTCAACATTACACACATCAAATAGGGAGATTTTTGTAAATTTTAAAAGTCCATGGGGGAGAATTGTATTTTAAAATGTAATAGAAAATACTAAATTTTTATGCAGGAGATTCTGCCAAATTTGCAAAATTTTGCTCGTAAATAAAAAAATTAGAGTGAAAAAGTAGGAGACTCTCACATTATGGGGGAGACTTGACAGGTATGCAAGCCCAAAGCTATACATTGCTGACTCCAATATAATACATGGAATTTAATAATAAATTCCATGTATTATATTCACAGGGATTCACATCTGTGCTAGCACAAAGCTATACATTGCTGACTTGTGCCGTACATACAATAAAAAAATTGCTGTGCTGTGTTTGAATAAAAATTTAAAACAGGGTTGTTTGTTTGTCTTTACTTTGAAACCACGATTGAGGTGACCAAAATATATATATCAGTGATCATGAGCAAAGTCATTCACTACACATACACCTCAATGGATATATCATCATCATAATATTAAAGATAATTATGTTGTATTGCCCATGAGTATAAAAAAATAAGAGTATATTAATGATTAGTACAAGTACAAGACACAAACTTCCATGTATCCTTCTCTTCCCAGTTCAACTGAATTCAAATTTTACATGTATCCCATTGAGTTTGCCAGTTTAGAAGACTACACAGCATTTGCCAGCGGTAGCCAGGGTTAGTCAGCATTTCACAGTGTTTGCCGGCGTTGAAAGGGTGTCAAACGCCGGCAAATGCCATCTCATGCTGGCAAACACTATGTAACGCCAAAACGCACCCACTAACGCCGAAACAAGTTAGTGCATTTACGACTGATGAAGTATTCAAAATCATTTAAATATATTGCAAACAGTAGTGGGGAAAGATTTTCCCCTTGGCGAACACCAATGTTGCACCCAAACATATCAGATAGACCATAAACACTTTTTACACATTAGCAAAATAGTTATGAATGTTTTAAAATATTTTACCATTTATACCACAAGACAAGAGTTTAGACCAGATAGAAGATCTGTCTGTCAGATCGAAAGCTTTTTTATAATCAACAAATGCACAATAAACTCTCTTATGCTTATGTAGATACAATTCAGTAATTCAGTGTAAGACCCAGCAAAGCCAGTTGCGTGGAACCTAAAAGCTGTGGAGAAAGTCTGACCGGTTTCGATTCAAAAGAATCTCATCAGAGGCAGTTAGGAAATACTGTACGCTGCTTATATAGCAGAGGGTAACGTTGCTAACGTATGTTAGGTCAATGTCATAAAAGGGTCACGGATTTACGTGTGACAGAACTACCGGTCCAACCGTCCAGATGGACGTGTTGCCATAACGTTTCGAAATCTCTGGCACGTCACGTGAATTAGTGACCATTCTGGGTTACGGGGGGGGGGGGGGGGATATAGTGCCAAGGCAGCTATCTCCCCAAAGGCAATACTGATGGAGAAAAGGCCCCAAACTTATTGCCAAGTAGAGACAAAAGTCTAGTATGACAAAGCTGTGATACTAAACTGTAAGGAAATATATTCAGGGGGTTTACGGTGTTCCAACTATCAGCTTATGTAAGGGCTGATGTAAAGTTATGGCAGTGTAGATAAGCAGGGAACACAAAAATTTAGCACGAGACTCGGCAAGTCAGCTTATCTACCCATAACGTTGAGGCCAAACGGTTCGGTGCAGCAAAGTTGGTGAATCCAGTGGTTCTCCCTCTGCAGTCTGAGATTCATGGAACGGACATTTCCAGGGGGGATGCGGATGTGTTCTGGAATCTGAATGGTTAGCGGAAGGCTAGCCCCATTATGGTCCCGTAGACAAAAATGTCTACCAAGTGGCTGGCTTACATCTTTATTCTTGATGTAAAAGAAGTGTTCACTCACTCTTTTCATCAGTGTGCGTTTTGTTTGTCCCACATATTGTAAGCCACACTGCTGACAAGTGAGTAGGTATATGAGGTTATTGTGTTTACATGAACCTCCCAATGGTGTTCTATAGGAACGACCAGTTCTGTGGCTGGTTACGGTGCTAGTAGTATCTAATCTACTGCAATACCGGCAGGTCCTTGTGTCACAAGGGTTCTGTTCTGTGACTCCAGAGACTGATGCAACAGTATCAGTCTTGGGATATTTTAGTCTGGAACGTGACCAGATCTTTTTTAGTTTTTTGCTCTCCTAAATCCTAGAATGACTTGTCTGTCTCCTAGGTGTTCCGCATATATGGAGGCCCTGATAGTGCTCCAGTGATGCTGTATGATCTCCTTAAGAGGTGGGAGAGGGGGGTTGTACTCAGTGATCAGGAATAATTTTTCTTGATCGAACTGGGAGGGAGTATCTGACCTGCTTGCCAGTAGCATCGGTCTGTCTAATGCTCTAACTCTACTCAGAGCATCTGTGAGTAGGTTCCCCTGATAACCCTGAAGTGCATAATAATGGACGATCTTGAGGGTGTTGTTTTCAAAGTCTTCCTCAAGATGACAAATGCGTTTCACCTGTAGTAGTTGACTGAAGGGACCTTCAATCTTACTGTGTCTTGAGTGAGCTGAGTTGTAGTGAAGATACATATGAGTATCTGTGGGTTTCATGTATAGTGTTGTATACACTTTCCTTGTGCTATTCACCTTCACTGTGGTGTCAAGGATGTTAATTTCTGAGCTGGAATATTCAGCTGAGAATTTGATGGTATGGTGACAAGTATTTAGGTGTTCAATGAAGTCAAGGAGATCAGCTTCACCGAATGTCCAAATGGCAAAAATGTGACCTATGAACCTATACCATACTAAAGGCTGCAGGGGGAAAGATAACAAGATGTCTCTTTCCAAATAGTCCACAAAAATATTGGCAAAAGAGGATGCTACTCGTGTCCCCATTGCAGTACCGCTCGTCTTTAGGTAATGTACGCCATTGAACTCAAAGTTGTTACACATAAGGACTATGCGTAGGAGTTGTAGGAGTTCACTGGTTTCAGGCTTACAGGAAGGTTCTCGATTATGTAAGAGTGTTCTAGCTACACACTAAAAAAAACCCCAAAAACAAATAAACAATTCGATTATTGAATTCAATACAAAAACATGGTCAGAGGTGGGGTACCCTTCACTGAAGCCAGCCTGTTCTTCTCCTAAAATTCCAGAGCCATCTATAAAAAAAGAAAGTCTAGCATTAATGGTGGCACTAAAAAGCTTGCCCATACAGCTTAATAGAGTGATTCCCCTATAATTGTCCGGAACATCAGGGCAACCTTTGTTCTTGAATAATGGTTTAATGACTCCTATGCACCAGTCTGTTGGCACAATCCCTGTATCTATGCCAATGTTGAATAATTTAACCACCACAGTTAGCATGTTATCAGGACAGTTTTTAATAAACTCATTTATAATATAGTCAATACCACACGCTTTGTTGGATTTAGGTTTTTTGCTCACACTCTTAACTTCTTCCACAGTAAATGAATGATTTATAAATTCCTTCACAGAATGTTTTAAGGTTATCAAAATCCAGTGCAGGATTTTCATCATTATTAGGGTTAGTCTGCTTTTGGCTTAATTTCTTAAAATGCTTTTCAAATGCACTCATGCAAATGTTGTGACTCACTTGTTTATTACTGCTAGCCTTGTTCAAGATATTTCAGTAATCCTTCGGTTTGTTATGTTTGAGGTTTGTAAGATGCTTATGTAGCTGCTTGAAATATTTAACAGATGTTTCTTTAATAAACTTTTTGTATTCTCTTGTCTTGGCAGCTAATTCCATAGGAGCTTGTTCAGATTTTGACCTTTTCAACCGGTTTTTAACATGTACAAATTCCTCTCTACGGGATTTACATGCTTGGTCAAACCAGGGTTTATTTTGAACTTTACCTTTGTGACGTTTTGGTTTACCAACTTTAACTTTTTTGTACATTCCTTGTGCTTTGGCACATGTTAAGTACTGGATGTCTCACATAATCTTCAGTAAGCAGGTCAATCTCAGTTTTATGTATGCTGTCATAATTCATATGTTCAAGCTTATTCAAGAGCTCATCAATATCAACAGCATTAAAGGCACCTATGTATTCATTTGCTAAGTCATTATTCCACCGAATTTTAACCTGGTTCAACGGGACAGAATCCCCATTCAATCTATTAGGTTCAACATGAGGGGAAATAGGTTATTTGATTGCACCCGTGTTAATTGTGATACAGATAGGTTTATGGGCATCAGACATACACTTGTCAAGAACTTCCACACAAAAGTCAGAAATCCTACTCATAACAGACACTGATGTAATAGCACAATCGATTGCACTCTTCCCATTTGAGTTTTTGCAAGTTAAGTCACCAACACCAGCATAGTCTCCGAACCTACCATTAATAATTTTCAAATCAAGACATCTACACAGTTCAATTAATTTAAATCTGTTGTTGTTTGTGTTTATATACCTATTATATCTTTCTGTAATAATACCAGTGCTTTCCGGATGGAATCTGGACCCAAATATATCATTGTCATTCATATGATCACCACCTACTTCAGAGAGTGAATTATCGACAAGCACCCATTCTGCATTGAAATCACCTATCAACACAATTGGTAAATCATGTGCATGAGTACAATTGAAATTTAAAATATCCTCAGCTATATGATAAAAAGTATCACCCTTATGATGTACTGAGCTTTCACAAGGTAAATAAAGAGCACCTAAGATAAACTCATAACCACAAGCATCTGTTTCAACTTGAGCCCAGAGTACATTTTCAGACAGTGTGTCTTTAATAACTTTGACATGATTGACGTATTGGTTTTTTACCAGAATACACAGGCCAAGCTCCTGGAATAGATAATGTGGTGACCAAGTGGAGCTGTAAGAGGGTTTGGGTAGTGTGATAAACAACTCCACTGATAGTGCACATTACAGAGTTGCAAAGCAAGCTAACTGTTACCCATGCTGAAAACAGTCGTTCATCCACACTTTCATACCAGCGCTAAAGCCAAGAACCAAAGTTCAGACAAATTTGGTGAAAACATAAGAAAATAAGCTTTATTGTTTCAATTTACAGACAATTCCTGGCTGTGTCTCACTTTACTTTAACCATTGAGCACATTAGCCTATTTCTGAGATGTGTAGTTAAATTCGGTACTGATTTGGCACATCGATACGTAACCATTTCTCTTAAAACCACTTTTACCACTCACAGTCAAAAAAGGGGGGGGGGGGGGGGCGTCACCATCAGTTCCCAACTCAGCTCTCAACCATAAGCCAGGTGGGATATCCCCGGCAGGCACACCGAGGTGTTGGCTGTCCCAAGCAGCTAGGGCTGTGGACCCCACCGGTATGTTCCGATAGGATCCAGAACACCACCGGGAAACTCTAGTGGTGAATTGCTCCAATAGTTCTGTTAGGAGCCTGAATACCACCGGGAACTTCCGATTGTAAATTGCCACAATAGTTCCGATACCACCAGCAGGTTCCGATGGGCTCCGGTGGGTTCCGGGTCAGGCTCTGGTGGTGGGGTGCTATATAGCTGTACAGTCAAACACCCCAAGGTGCCTGCACTGGGATACGCCAAGTCTTAAGCAAGGAGCACCCACTGCTCAGACCTTGCTATCCACTTGGCTCAAGTGAGAGAAAGAACCCCCTCTCCATTGTTACACTCGTTTATATACTGCCTGGACATCAGGTGGTCATGCTCATTTGCATGCCACATGAACTGTACATGATACCTCATGGAGAGATGGGAAAGCCAAATTTGTTCTCTACAGTTATAAACTGGGGTTCAAATAGCCATAATGTAAAATATCAGTAGTCGTGACCCATGAAACCCAACTTTGTGAGACTTTACATTACTTTTCCTGAGGTGGGTGGGGCTGGAGCAGAACCAAAACAAACAACATGGCCGCCCAGTACACACCCACCTTCAACTCTTGTTTACAAAGAAAATCTTCCCTAACTGGATAAGTTTGGGGCCAGATAGCACCAAATGAAGTTACATATGACGAGTTGAGCTGCATTTCTCAACCGTAATTATAAAAAGCTGACAAAGAGTAGATTGTAAGGTGATCAGGGCATCACATTTACCAGCCCATTGAGACAAACACATGTACAAACAGTGTGACAACACATGGAAGATGAGCCACTCCCCCCAGGCATGATTACAGCTCTGGGTACTCATCCCACAGTAACTATGCCGCATTACGGGATAACACATTGACACTTACTTCGACATGAGGCTAATTGTGCAGTGCCGTGCAGCTATGCTGTGTGGGAAGGTCCTGTGTCACCCGTGCACTTTAACTTGCAGACTCCCTGCATATGTGTACCACTGATGTAAATATAGGCATTATTACTTATGATTACATAATGACCATCTCCCAGGTCCAGCGTGTGCCCGGCTGCAGCTGCCCTCTGCAGGGTAACCAAATTGGTAACCCAGAGCTGCTTTGGTTCTCATCATCAAGTGACATTAAAGAGGTGATGCAGTTACAACAAAACACAAATGATTACATAAGTAAATGTACACAACAAGCAAAGTGGTGGACGGGTATCTTAGGCCTATGCTTAGACTTCACAATAACATCCAAGTAGAAGCTATTAGAAACACCGTAGCTATAGATTTCCTCCATAAAACAGGTCTGTTTTGAAAATGGTAAAACGCCGCTCATGTGGCAGTGAGGAATTATTAACTCCGTCCTGAAGGGCAACACCGCCGATGCTCGCTTTCCATTGAACACCCGAGTTATCACACTTTTGTCAGTTGTGGCGAAATTGTACACATCAGTACTTAATGCCAGGATAGTGGCTTGGTCTGAGCGCAACGGCATACTTGTTGATGAACAAAACAGCTTTAGGAGTGATAGAAGTTGCCCCAATCATGTATCATTGAGACACGGAAGAAACAACGGAAGGCAACTTATGCAAGTTTCATCGATTTTAGTAAAGCTTATGACCGTATTGATGGATCTTTTTTGTGGCAAAAGCTACGCACATATGGAATTCATGGGAAGATGCTTAACGCTGTGCAATCAGTGTATGCCAATCTAGAATGTTGTGTACGCCTTCATGGTCTTCAGTCAGATTGGTTTTCTGTTGAAAGTGGCCTGAAACAGGGGTGCAACATGTCACCGACATTGTTCAACCTATTCATTAATGATTTGATGGTGGACATTAAACGCCTCAACAAAGGCATTAAAACCGGTGAAGAGTCTTTGGCCATCATGTTATTGTTATACTAGCTGAAAATGAAGCAGATATGAAAGAGTGCTTAACTGTCCTGGATCATTGGTGCAAAACATGGAAAATGGCCATTAATTGCGATAAAACAAAAGTAGTGCATTTCCGGACACCAGCCATGCCTAGATCTGAATATAGCTTTAAATGTGGTGACAAGACCGTGTCCATCACTGATAAATACAAATACCTTGGGCTGTGGCTCACCAAATTTTTGGACAAATCAATTATGGCTAAGGAAGTAGCTAAAGCTGCACAGCGTGCTCTAGGATTGCTAATCTCAAAAGCCAAGGCCTATGGCGGGATACCTTACGCTGTATTTACATGTTTGTATAGTGCACCGGTTACACCAATTATTATGTACGGTGCAGTAATATGGGGACAATCAGAGTTCAAATGCATAAATGCTGTTTACAACTGGGCATGCAGATTCTATCTTGGTGTTGGCAAAATAACACCAAATGCCGCAGTTCAAGGGGACATGGGCTGGGACACACCTTGGCACCACCAGTGGACCAGCATCACAACGGCTTGGTGTAGGCTCGCCTGTATGGATGAGACGCGCATCCATAAGCATGTCTTTATGTGGTGTTGTATGAACAAGAATAGACGAAACTGGATTGACCGAAACCAAACCTTTTTTAACAATGCCCACTTGGAGTGTCTTAGCAACTATACACAACCACATCGTTGGCAACAGGTAAATCAAATGGTACAACATTCTCTGTGGACAATTTTCATGCAAAAATGGCATGATTCAATTAATAGAGAGGGCGCCATTCCTGGAGAAGGCAGCTACAAACTTAGGACATACAGGGTTTTTAAACAGCGATTTGAAGCAGAACTGTATGTGAAAACACCAATGCCAATTAAACACAGAAAAGCTTTGGCCAAATTTCATTGTGGGGTTGCTCAAATTCGCATTGAGACTGGTCGGTACGGTATTAACAGGGTACCAGTTGAAGAAAGAACATGTCTATTCTGTGAAAACAAAATTGAAAATGAATATCATGTGCTGTTTGATTGCTTTTACTATGACGAGGAAAGAAAACCATTGTTGGACCAAGTATATACATGTACTGATATGCCACAATTTGAGTCACTGCGTGCTCCAATGAAACTACGAACAGTTTTTGGAAACCAGGATGGGAATGTAATAAAGTTACTAGTCAAAACCCTATGGATGTGCCTGGAAAAGAGGAAACGATTTCTATTTAATGAAATGTGAAAGCCCAAATGGACATTTTTACCTGACGAGCATTTTCATTGCCCCCTGTTTTAAATTCTTATATTATGTGCAGGTGAGACACAAAGACACTAACATTGACCATGTATGGAATGAACCGTCCTGGATTGGTGGGCAGCGGGTGTGGCTCTCTTTCCGGGCGGTTCAACTACAGAATGCGGACCTCACCTGGACTTACTTTTAATGGACACAAGGCGTTTTTAAATTAAAGCATAATTTTAATGAGTTCTAATTCTGTCTCCCATAGCTCTGTAAAGAGTGGCTGCAGGATCACATTTTATATTTTATGTTACTAAATTTTAGATGGTGTAAATGCAGGCGAGACAAAAATAAAATACTATTACTTACTACTACATTACTTAGGGGTGGAGCCTGTCCTACCAGTTTACATGAACACCCAGTTCGCTTACTTTCTGTTCATTTCAAGCCACTTTCAAGAGGTCTTCTGGCGAGTTGATATCTTTCTTGACTTCACGACCATTTTTGCAAATTTTCATGCCATATTTTGTGCAGTGTGCAAGGGTTTAACTTATTTACTGTGATTTGTAGAGTCTGGGAAGAATGGCCTGTCTGAAGGTACTCAGCTCCTCATACAAATAGCCAAGGAGGAGGGTCAAGATCCGGAGCAACTGAAAGCAATGGTACGTTTCCTCTTAACACTTCTGTCAGACTTTGCTTCTAAAAAAGCAGTAATGTTGAAAGTGGTTTCAATTCAAAGCCAAATATCTTTGCAACATTCTTCATGAACATACTAGTAAACATACATACATACATACATACATACATACATACATACATACATACATACATACATACATACATTCATACATACATACATACATACATACATACATACATACATACATACATACATACACACACACATACATATATACATACATACATACATACATACATACATACATACATACATACATACATACATACATACATACATACATACATACATAACCACAACAGTTGTCTCCAAAATGCATGGAAACCAACAAACAGAATTTGATCTCCTTAATAAAAAAAGACATGTTGCTGGGAGGCACAGATTGGGAATTATAAACCCATTCCTGGTCAATGGCTTTCCATGGTGCAGCTGGGCACAATGCTGTCAACCCATGCCAAGGAAAGCTACTGACCTATATCATGTCATCAGGAATGGTTTTACACACAAATCTCAGCAAAAATGTTTTCTAGTTAAGAGAAATTTCAGGAAAAACTTAAAGGCAGATGATGATTTACATCTGGGCACTTTTAGTCAATTTGAGTAGGAAAAGGTTAAGCCCTGTGGTCATGCTTGTTATATCCACACCATGGAGAACCTGCCAGCCCAGACCTGTAGGATGACCCACCTGCCACATGGGGTTTGTATATACACATGTACAGGGACCAGCCAGTCTTATAAGGATAGGACTCACTGGGAATCTTGTCTTCAAGTGGTTAAACACATATTTGTTTCACTGCTTTATGATTTTTACATTCAAATCCACAAGCCAGTACACTTTTGTAGAGATTTCTGGGAATTAATAACTTAGACACGAATGGGAACTCAACATAAAGAAAATCTTGTTCTATTCACAAGAGGCATTTGGGTTTAGAGAAACATTTTAACTTTATTTTAGCAGAAAAATACAGTAAAACCTCCCTAAACTGAACACCCTTGGGACTGAAAAAAAGTGTTCGGTATAATGAGGGGTTCGGTACAGGGAGGTTTGCTTACATTAATGATTGGAAGTATATACATGTACAATGTATTTGGGACTGAGAAATGGTGTTCAGTATAGAGAGGTGTTTGGTGTACGGAGGTGTTTGGTTAGAGAGGTTTTACTGTATTTAGGAATCAAAAAAGTTGTGTTAAAACATAACACCTGTATGGAAAAGGTATCTTTTGTATTCACAGTCATAGTTTGGCAGGTAATCACTCGGACAATAGCAACAGGTAACTGTGCCACTAGGAGTCAAAACCAATACCGCCAGCCTCAGACACAGAGCAATGTGTGAAAGTGACTGTTCATTAGCTGTCATACACCAGGCATAGTGTTGGCATTATCTACTGCAGCTTTTATATTTGTAATTATTTCTCTGTAAGTTTAGACTTTAACTCATCGCCGTTTCCTAAGTTTTATAATCTTCTTTCGAGATAACTTGCAGTCTGCCTGTTCACTAATTCTGTGGTGGGTGGATATGACATTTAGGCTGAGTTGCCAGGTGCCAAAATGTTTTATGTGTTGCGTGGACTTATGTTTGAGTTTTGTGTCACTGTGGGGGTTGTCACCTGTACATACATACAAGTACAGTGAAACCTCCCTTTGATACTGAACACCTCCTTACACTGACAACTTTTTTGTATACGTGTAGTTTCATTATAAGCAAACCTCCAATTACTAAACACCTCTCCATACTGAACACTCTTTTCTCTCCAAGGGTGTTCAGTACAGTAAGGTTTCCCTGTACTGGAGTTTTGCTGAGTTCTTCAGGGAGAATCTCTGTACATTGGAGCTGCTGTATCCTAAAGAATTACAACTGAGGGCGAATTGTTGAGTAAATGCCGTGGTGGGTGGTCAAAATGCAGTGTTTGAGCTTGTCATTCTACAAGAATCTCTCAGTCAACCCCACGCGAGTGCCTATAGCTGTCATACTGCATTCCCCTAACAACCCCCACCAAACCTATATTTAAAGTGGCTTATACATACATGTGTACATGTAACTTCAAATTCCCCCAGGGGACCCATGTGCACATATCATGTCGTAGAATAACAAAAGGTCTAACCAGATTTAATATAGGAGTGTAGATTACATATTTACACTGTTTTTGACCAACATATATTTTTGTGTCTTGGTGTAAGCAGCTGATCAGAAAGACCAGGCATTGTTCTCATGAAACTTCAAAAAATGACCATATATTGTGACATATGAGTGGACAGTATAGAAAAAGGGACATTAAACACATAAATAAATGAAAAAGGAAAGTTACCCAATTGCTTGCACCAAAGTCTTAAATTATCAGCATGCCTTGATCAAGTAGCACCGCACTGGCTACAGCCATGTCGCAAACAGATTGAGGGCTATTGGACGCAGCTTATTGTCTCTTGCTGGTTTTTCCCCTCCCCCGTCAACCAGATTCACTTTAAACGTGGTGGGGATGTCCCTTGGGTGGGTCTCTACCAAGCTTGTTCAAATGATCATGCTCCAATGATTTTCAGCTCAGCTGGGCTTATCTTATGGTCCTCCATCCGTCATCAACAATTCACATTTTCGACCTCTTCTCCAAAGCCGTCAGCCAGATTCACTTCAAACTTGGTGGGGATGTGTCTTGGTTGGGTCTCTACCAAGTTTGTTCAAATGGTTATGATCCAGTGATTTTTGGATTTTTTATGAACTCCAGAACTGTCACTCAGATTGAGCTGAAACTTGGTGAATATGTTCATTGTGGAAGGGTCAAACAAAGTGGTTACATAAAGCAGGTGGTCTCCCAATGGAGGTTTCAATTGACTCTTGCACCACCTGCCCAACAATTAACCATTAATTTTTTGGGTCTTTTTGCCTGGTCCCTGGTTAAATTTTGCTGGTGGCCTCCCGAAAATAGGGTCTTTTAAAAGAGGGTATGCTGTACTTGTACTGATATCATATACTGTAGGTCCTGGCAGCATTGGAGAGAGAAGACCAAGAAGATGAAAAAGTCACTGCAGAAGACATAGGAAAGGAACAAGAGTTTTGTGACAATGACCAGGAAAAACTGAGAAAGATTGCAGATCAAGACAGCCATGAGAACAAGTGTAAGACTGAAACATCCTGTGAAACAGATAGTGCCTTCGTTATGACGAAAAATTGTACAGAAGAAAAATACTGTAAAACATCTGATAAACATGCTGAAGAGGCTCAGAGTCTGGTAAAAGACAATGGGGTTGCAGATATTAATAGTAATCATGATGGAAATGGTGCTTTAGATACAGATAAATACAATGGAGAAATAGCCAACTCATTAAATGATACTAATCAAATACAAGCCAGTGGGAGGAGAGAAGGTATAGATGTGAACAATGGAGAAGGACTGGAGATTGAAGAGGTTGCTGATGTGAATGCAGGGGTGAAACACTTTACTGATGTTGAATATCTATCAAACAGCAGCCTACAACAGCCGTATGAACAGTCAGTCACACCTGCACAAGTTCATGAAAACACATGTGAGCATTTTTTGCTTCTCTATTATTGTTTTTTTAGTTCATTGTAGATGTTCCTGTGAAAAAACTGTTCCTTTAATGATTTGTAGCTCTGCTGACTTGTCAGCAGAGCTTATGAAATCCATTTGCCTGTGTCGTCAAGCCATCTGTCTGCCTGTTACACTCACTTGGCAAAAATTTTGGCACGGGTGGCTTTGATTTCACACACAGAGTAATGTCCCAGGTGGGTCTATACTGAGCTTGCAGAGATGATGATGCAATAATTTGTTGTCTTTTTCACCTCTGGTGACTTGTCAGTTAGCTGAGCTTATAGAATGGGTCTGCATCCATCCATCGGTCCATCCTTCCAGTCTGTCCATCTGTATTCCATCCACAATTCACATTTTTGACTTCTTGAAAACCGTGGGCCGGATCCACTTGTGACTTGGCGTGGATGTACCCTGGGGATGTACCTAGGTAGGTCTGTTCAAATGGTCATGCTCCAGTGATTTTTGAATGTTTCATGAGGGTTTTTGGCCAGTTCTTGAAAAAATCTTTAAAAAATCTCCAAAATTGGTAAGTCAATAGCTTTGAAATGGGATGGGGACTTTTCTTGGGACTCTTAATTTGTTCAAGAGATGATATTGTAATATTGTTCTGATGTTTTATGAATGGTAGTATGCTTTGTCAATTTTTGACTTTTTCTCTAAAAAGCATGGGCAAAATCAAATCTGTTTTGAATTATTCTTACACTGAAAATACTTTTTGTTTGGGAACATGATTACAATATCTTGGATACTTTTCAGCTTATGTGATGTTGAATAGGTCGCAAGAGCTGCCAAACGCCAGGCCGAGATGTTGTACTCGGTTGAGTCCTCACCCGCAAAGACTCCCCATGAGAAGAAATGTAGACTCACTTTGGCTCACTCCTCTTCATCCCATGTGTCTCATGTGTTGAAGGAGAAAGCATGTAGACCTGCTCCGGCTCGTCCGCAGTCTCCTAAGACAGACATTTTTTCTCCTGATACCCCTTGGGAGAAGGTGAGGAGACATTGGAGTCGTAAGTCATGTTGCAAGAGTTCTTCTCTTGGAGTTCACGAGCAAAAGCCTTTACCCCCCCATGACATCCAAATCTGGTCTTGGCACCGATCCAGAGGTGGTCATGGCCTTGGAGGTGATGTCCAAGAGTATCATATAGTAGGTTGAGATGCTGTGTGCATTGTTTCTCTCGTATCAGCAGACTGTTTCTTCTTCAGAGTCAGCTCTGAGGAAGTCTGTCAAGTGACAGCTGCAGCTGTCAAGAGTCCTCCAGGATTCCGGAACCCCTGCCAGTTGGATTATAAGTACGGGCAGTACGGAGAGCCAGCACCCCGGCCAGTCCAAGTGCTTGGATCGTAAACCCAGGGTGCCAGCATTAACCCTCTCAGTTCCCAGATCCGAGAGCTCGGGTGGAAAATGCAGGCATAGGGGACCTAGGAGGAAGACACATATAGAAAGGGGGAGCCTTCTACTGCCACTGGGCCTTTGGCCCTGGCGGTTTTGACACCTCCGGCCTGAGCAGAACCTCCTGTCCCCCCAACAGTGGCACTGGCAGTCCCTTCTGCACCTCCGGTGCCTTTGCCCCAGGGTGAGCAGTTGGTAATCCTACTGGTTCCCACGTTTGAAAGGGCAGATCTTTGTCTTCCTCGGCATCCAGTTCGATCTGGTACCTTCATCTGTCATCCTTTGGAGGACAGGTGGGACAGACTGCAGTCTTTGCTCAGGTCTTTTCTGACTGGCAAGGTCCGTTCGGCACAACAATGGCTTGCCCTGCTGGGCTTCCTGTCCTCAATGGACTCCCAGGTCCCATTAGGCTGGCTTCACTGTCACCCCTTGCAGCTCATGCTGCGAGGCAGATGGATGAGAGATCAGGGCTATCTCTCACAGGTGCCGACCTTCACCGAGGTTCAGCCGCACCTTTAGTGGTGGACCATCAGATAGAATGTCATCAGAGAACAGATGCTGGAGCCTTTTCAGACCCAGCTCACCATTCACACAGACTCATCTTGGTCCGGGTGAGGAGCCCATGTGGAGAGTCAGACGGCGTTGGGCCCTTGGCTGATGTCCTTCGCAGCTCACCATATAAACTGGTTGGAACTGGAGGGGGTACCCCTGGCACTCCTCCACTTCCAAGACCTGGTGGAGCACAAACATGTCCTCATAATGTGCCACAACAGGACTGCGATAGCCTACCTCAACAGGCAGGGTGGGACACAGTCCAAGAAGCTGACGGATTTGGCTAGATGCATCATCAGATGGTGTTATGACCATGATGCCCCCACGCACGCGTGGCACGTCCCGGGACACACAAATATTCTGGCCAATCAACTTTCAAGGGGAGGTCAGCTGGTAGGGACGGAGTGGTCACTCCACCCCAGGGTCATTCAGGCGATGTGGGCTTGTTGGGGGACACCACTCGTGGATCTGTTTGTGACTCGCAAGAATTCAAAACTATCAGTGTACGTCTCGCCTGTCCCAGACCCTCAAGCCCAGCTAGTGGTGGATGCTCTAGCCATGTACTGGAGCAACCTGTGGGCATATGCCTTTTTTGCCTTGACAGATTCTTCCGATGGTATTGCGCACGGTTCGGTCCCACAAGTACAATCTGATCTTGGTCGCCCCCTGGCGACCCCAGAGCGATTGCTCGCTAGACCTGTTGCAATTGAGCGTCGCGCCTTCACTATGTTTACTGGCATGGCCGAAGCTGCTCCTTTGCATAGGTTCCGACACTGGTTCGTTAGGCCTATCCAGATCCCATCAGAGCTGCCAATGTGTTCCAGTTTATGGTGCTCTTGTGGTCGATCGGATGTAGGCCTATAGGTTGGCGCATTTCTTAGTGGGCCTTGTAGGGCTTCCTGCCGAGTAGACCTAATCTTGGACAATATCAAGCAGTTTATCCCAACCTTCGGCCTGTTACTGGCCTTGAGACAGGTTTTATAACTGCCCCCAAAACATCATAACATCCCCCCGGCACCCGCCAGTTTCTCGACTAGGACCAGTTTGATCTCCAGGTCCGATGGATCTGAAACCGATAACGTCTACCCACGAGGCGCACAGTTGTCATGTTGATGGGCGAGCACCGGGGGGGGGGGGGGGGGGGGGGGGGTGTCCAATGTGGTCCTATGCAGGTCGGTAAGGAGGATTTCTGGTTAAGCCAGATTTTGCTGCCAGCGGCCTCATCTCCACGTAGCTCTGAGGTATTCCCTTCAGAAGTCGCCTCCTCACATGGACCAATGGTTTCCCCCGAGCTGCTGGTGTATAGAGGTCAGTGTACTTATAAAAAAATTACCCCACTGCCAGTACGTTTGTATATTGGCAGTGGTGGTCGTGATGTAACGTTACATAATTAATACCGGATATTTGGAGGAATATCAGTATTAATAAGTATACTTACCTCTTGACCACCAGAGAAGCCCACCCGACCAACCCTGCTTTCTCTTACAGCTAATGTCAACTGACCACTGTTCAAAAGAGGAAGGATGATATGCAGTGCCTGTGCACATGACGCCACCATCAGTTCCACATGGACTGAGAGATGGCGCCACGGGACCATCGGGTTTTTAGAATCAAGTATGAGTAGCAAGCTTCTCATCTCGATTTCTTGGGCGTCATGCCTAGACACAGAGGTCTTGGCAATGGTGGTCAAGAGGTAAGTATACTTATATTACTCCAAATATCCCGTATCTGTTAAATTTTGTTTATTTACCTTGTTCTCAATTGAAATCCACTTACAATGCACTCAATTGTAAAGTTAGACTAGTTTTATTGTCACAGTCCACATTTTTTTTTTGGTTTCAAATTTGAGATCTGATTGAATATGAAAGCATTGATGATTAATTTTCCCTTTAGGTCTGTTACATCTGGTTTGGTCAGCAATATTCATTTTCAGTAAGGCTTGGTATGGTATGTTCAAATTTCAAATTGAGTCACTTTATATAAATTGTACAAAGTAAGAAATTAAAGTAAGACATTCGTGCAACAAATGTACATGATTGTACAATTTAAAATTGCCAAACCAAAATTGTACTTGAATCTGAGTACATGTGAGTAATACAAGTATATTGAAATGTGGGTATTTAAGTATTCATTGAATGTATTTGTCATTCTATGTATGCTTGCTGTCATGATTACCAAGCATTGTTAAATTACAAACACATCTGCCCCTGGCACATACTCAGTGTAGCACAATCCAGCAGCCCAAACTGGCAGAAATAGTCTTCAGCTGAGCAGCAGTCAGATCCGCCAGCTCAAACTGGTTCAAATACATATATACACAGCGACTAAAAAAGGGTGTAGCAGCTCAAACTGGCAGAAAACTGTTCCCTGTTAGCATAACCCAGCAGTCCAAACTGGCCAAATGCATGCCCTCTATGATTGCACTTCGCTGTCAGTCTCCAAAACTTAAACACTATGGCCAAGCAGCCCTCCTTGTGAGGTCCAAAGTGGTGTCCATTTCATTTTATGTCTGCTGAAGGAGGGAGCCCAGCCCAAACCAGACCCCCTGTACCATAATATGCCATGATACAAAACTGTCTAAAATAATGATGTATGCAAGCACCTGAGCAGTTGGTTGCCTGAAGTACAAAAAATTCATCCGCAGTTGTCTACCTTATATGAATCTGACATGCATGAAATGTTGACTTTTTGAACCATAAATATTGTTTGGTATTGACATCTAGAGAATAAAGCTTCAATGCAATTGAGTTTATTCAGTGTAGATCTTCAACTTCAACATCTGTCATGTGCACCAGAAAATACTTCTTTCAAAAATGGCTACTCTGTGGTCTCTGCTGACTGCACTCCTCTCTCTGGCTAAACTCACAACTCATCTCTGCCTCTGCTTGGGCTTGCCTTATATAGGGTCAGAGCCTTAAGTTTGGTCAAGATAATATCTGACTTAGCTTAAATGACCTTGGGGGTGACTTCGACTTACTGTAAGTAACTGGGGGGTGACTTAGGCTTAACTGTAAAGCAAACTGGGGGGTGACTCATACTTACTGGGCACTTTAAGTTGACTTACTGCTTATGCTTACTCTTATCTACTGCTACTCTAATACTAGCCTCAGGGCTTGTACATTCTTGGCCTGGTGCCAAGTGCTGGGCCCTGTACTGGGTCCCTCAGAAGTTAGCCTTCCTACTGTCACTGTACATAATGATTATCTAATTATGTACACCTGTTCTAAGCTACTGTGCAAGACCTGCTGCTTGTCTGTGCCACTAGCCCTCACCTAACTGAATAACAAAGCTTATACACATAACATGATCAAAATTCCTGACAATATTGTTTCCATCTCTATGCTATAGAAATTGTTTGCTGCTGATGCTTCAGTTGGTTACTGCTCATATATATTTCTTCAGAGCATCCGACTTCCAACATTCCAATAACCATGCAATTAAATCTGGCCATCTGGGACTCCCATTTAATCCACATTCCAGGAACCATCCCTGCGTGTACAGCTGTGGCTATGAGCAACATAGACCACGAAATTGTGGACAGTGACTCAAATGTACATCAAACTTGCAGTGTGGAGCAGGTGTTCTGTCCTGGTTGCAGAAAAATGCATCAAGATGACCCCCTCCCCCTTTATGTCTTTCAGAAGTAATTGAACAGGACAGAATTACTTCTTGTTGGATCAGGAGATTGTGCTGTGAGGTTAAAGAAATTAAACAACTTGGATGTCTTTTGCCACCCCCTGGGCAGCAATTATTTTCAGCTCAGCTGACTGATGAGTCAGCTGAGCTTATTAGATGAGTGGGTGGTTGTTTGTTGGCCATCTGTCCATCATCTATTGTCCATCATCTGTCCACAATTATGTTTTTGACTTCTCTCAAACTGTCAACTAGATTCATTTCAAACTTGATGGGAGTATACCTTAGGTGGGTCCCTACAAAGTTTGTTTCAATAGTCTTGCTCTGGACAGTTTTTTTTTTTTTTTTTTTTTTTTTTTTTTTTTTTTTGCAGAATCTTAAAAAATGTCTGAAAAGTCTTAGCCAATTGCTCTGAAATTGTATACCTAGGCACTTCTGGCGATCCCAAGACCCTCATTTATTCAAGAGGTGGCACTGCAAATTTTTCTCATGTTTTATGAATGTTAGTATGGTTTGTCATTTTTACTTTTTTTTCTGGAACACTTGAACAGAATCATACAAAACTACAATTAGGCCTATCTTGAACTAAAAGTAGCTGCTGACGCAAGTCATATACCCCACCCACAATAATCATGGTGATAAATACACATGATGTACATTTATATATTCTAGTTTACAAGTGAAGTGTGAAAAGTTTCTGTTGGTGGTAATATGGGAATAAATGAATGTCATGGGAAAATAGGCACCCTTGCCTTGTATTATGCTAAAATTATAGTTCCCGTGCCTACCACCCATTGACATTGTTTGTGACATGCTTTAACAGAACAGATCAAGTTTCTGTGGCCAAAAGATTGCAAATTTATATTATTTAAATGGAATAGTTTTATTCCAGTCAGGTCCATGAATATTCATGCACCACAAACAATTTTTACCTTGACCCCTAAACACCCCAGTCATATGTTCAACACATTAAACATATGGTTTTCCCGTAGGGAATACACACCCAAGGGAGCACCAGCAAAGAGACATCATGTCTCCTTGACAACGGAGTGTTAGTAAACATAAACACGTGCACCCCACAGCATGTGGACTGGCTTTAACCCAACTGACCAGTTCGACAGTTGGCTTTCATAACGTAAAACACAATTGTTTTACATCATCCCACGTACAAATAATGGATTACGTGGACACGCAAAATTCAAGGTAAAAAACAAACGCAGCAGTCTCTGAAGAGTTCGGATAGAACGAAACCGGTCAGACCAAACCTAAAGGCAAAAGTCTCCAGTCTCAGGCGAAAGCTACACAGACAGGCAAAATCATTGTTAATTAATTAATCAGTAAAAGAAAGTAATCAGCTGAATAAACTTCATCCTATACACATTTCGTACCTAAGATCTACCAACGCTGAAAATTTCAAAGGCTAGCATTTTTAGTTCCCAAGATACGGCCCAGACAAAATCATTTCTGAGCTGGAGGTTGCCTGATGAACTTTGGTTAATTAATTAATGATAGCAATTAGGCACACAAAATAGTGCCTGTTCACACCTACTACCTATGATCCACCAACTCTATAAATTTCAAAGGGCTAGCATTTATAGTTTAGAAGATATGGCCTGGACAAATTTGTTCCAGACGGAAGGACACACAGATGGTGCCCATTGCCATATACCCCCTCCCCCCCCCCCCCCCCCCCCCGCTCACTTCATGGGCAGGGTGTAGAAATATGTTTGCTTTGGAAATATGATCGAAATAGCATTGATACTTAAAGTTTCCAACTTCTGTAATGTTAATGTGCTTCAATAGGGGATTCATGGCACAAATATCATTTGGCGTGTGCAACGCCCACAATGGTAGCTTCAATCACCCATGTCATTATGCCATAACACACACAAAGGTGACCCTCATTGCTTATATTTACATTTACCCCCTAAGTTTTCTGCTGGATTACACAAAATTTAGAAATTTAGTACATATATAAATATAGAGTTAAGAGAAACAGAAACTTATTTGCCTAGCATGTTCAAGTGTTGAATTCTGGAAACTCGAGTGGGTTTGGCGTACTGGAATATGGTCAAGACACATGTTTTGGTCTGATAACACACCAGCCTCTCTCCTATACTTGCAATGCTAAAAGTTAGATTGAATGTAAATATTTACATGTATGTGTGAATTTGTTTGCCATTTCAGCAATATTCATGAGACTTTGGGCCGAATTCTGTAAAATCTTAAGTAAATTAAATACTTAACTTAGAAATCTACTTCCCAAAGTATGATGAATACTTAAGTAAGAAATCGTATTCTCTAAAATACTTAAAAGTGGAAGTAAGTAATACAAAAGCCTCACATGCAAAATGGGAGAGAAGTACCACTTCCTGTGTATTTTGCACTGAAGAGTTTTGCTTCCTTGTAAACAAATATCAAGTTTCCATCAGCCATGTTAGCAGCTAGGAGGAATACTGGTGAACAATTATGTGAGGATAATTATGAAAGCTTCAAAATGACCCTATAAGAGCTCAGTTCACTAACATATTAAGAGACAGGAAGTTCACAGGCTGTAAAATTTTTCACTCCATTGCACCATGCCCATGGAGGTATTTGACATTCTCATGACAGCTCCCTGATTGCACATGCTAAATTAGATTATTAGAACTGGCATTATAGATTATGAAGAGCTGACTTTGCCAAGTAGTCAAACAGAGATCAACTAGAGTCGGCAGACTCGACAACATGGAAGTCTTATAAGAAGTGAAATTGTATCAACTAAAATTACTGAGTTCTCCGCATGGGTATTTCCATTTTTGTAACCAGTGTCAGTGAAAATGACAAGATTGATTTGTTGTGGAAACTGAAGTCCATAAAGTTAAGCCGTGTGGCACGTGAAAATTCATCAGAAATCAGTACCTTGAGGACTCACACTACAAATTTCATTTCTGAACGTATAAATGAAAAGCCGCACACTGACACCTGATCAAACTTTTTATACACAAAAACATAACCTGTAGTATCATGACAAAATGAGTGATATTGAAGGAATTACACAAAGAGTTGCATGAGGGGCTGACAGCTGTGGCCAGAATGGCTCTGTGACCTAGGATAGAGCATGGACGACCAGCTTGTCATTATAAACAAGAATATACCAGCACGTGTGGCTGGTTCAGGCTTTGTAGTACTGGAGAGTGACATCATCTAAACAGGTGATGTAATACTTCCCTGTGCAATACCCCCATGGCTCATTGAATGAAAGTGCTAAATTGAAGGCTGCTCTGTTGTGGGCCATGGAGGTGACAATAATGTTAACAATAGATCATTTCATGACTTAGCAACGAACTGCAAAAAAGGCACAATTAATGTACATGATTGAGCAGATGTAAACAGTTGCCTGTGCTCTTGTGGCTGTTCTGTTATTTGGCCAACCACCTGTGGTACTGAATTAGTGTGAGGACAGTATGTGTTTCAATTTAATATGTTATTATACAAGGAAATATTGTTTTGCTGGTCGGTGAAGTTTGAAAATGTTACTGTGTGATGCGACTAAATGCATGCTCGAGGCTGAATATCATTTTTGTCAAAGTAAATGCGACAAAGATTTTGGCGATTTTTTATGCACAACACAGAATAACTTTATGGACTTCAGTCTTTAACATTTTATACCAAATTAGATGTGTCCCACACCCTGTACCCCCCCCTCCCCCCCCCCCCCCCCCCCCCCCGCGCGCGCCAGTGGAATGTAGGTATTGAAATAACTAGTAAATTTAGTAAGGCTTTAAAAACACGGAGCCATGACAAAGCGGGATGCCATTCTAGAGTCAAGAGCCGAAGCGGTAGCCCACAGGACCAATATTAATGTTACCTATTTTCACGGTGTCATGACAGCAGAGTACATGCCTACACTCACGGCACTGTTGTTTTAGAGCATTTGCTACAGTAACGGCATCATTTTATAGCCATAAATTCATAACTGAGCTCTACGTGTATGATGAACTGAAACTTATCGTGTTAGGTGATAACCTCAGGTGGAATTGAAAGGAATGAATTATTATTGTTGAAATTTGGATATGCTGTCACAATCGCCAAGCAAAACTTAATCATTTTTCAAAACTGCACATAACTGGAAGCAGCGACGGAGAAACAAAAGCCATGTGTGCCTCCAAGCGCTTGTCAACAGAAGTTCAAAATGACGGATCTCCGATGTTTTTGTGATCTGGCAACATGGTGATGACGAGATCCATCATTTCTTTAATCACATCAACAGTATTCATTCTAATATCCAATTTACATTCAAAACAGAAACAAATGGAAGAAATGCCATTTTTGGATATTTTGGTCGAGCGAAACACAAACGGAATAATCAGCACTTTGGTTTACCGAAAACCAGTACATACAAACTTATATTTGAAGGAAAATCATACCACCCTGCCAGCATAAAACAAGGTGTAATAAAAACAATGTTCGACAGATACATGGCAATTTGTGATAAAGACAACCAAGAAAGAGAAATGAACTATATAAAGCTAATTTTCAAAAGAAATGGATAACAAGATTCAAATTAATTGTTCCTTTCAGAAAGCCTGCAGAAAGAAACCCATAAAAAAAGAGAAAAAAGGAAATGAAGCATATCTCAATCCCATATGTGAGGTTTAAGTGAAAAAATTGGAAAATCATTATCAAAATAAGACATAAAAGTTGCTCATAAATCTTCCAGGATGATTAAATCTATTCTATGCAATGGAAAAGACAAAATACCGGAATGTGAAAGAAAGGAGCCATTTGTAAAATTGATTGTGAATATGGAAAGTCATAGATCGTGAAATGGGGCGCCCCCTAACAGCAAGAATTTCTGAGCACAGGAAAGCAGTTACACAAAGCGAAATTAACAAGTCGGCGATAGCAGCACACTGTCTTGACTGTGGAAAACAAATATGTTGGAAAGAATGCAAACCTTTAACCATTGAGCCCAATTATTGGAAAAGGAAAAAAACGTGAATCTATAAAAATTAAAAAGTACAAGACAGGTCCTGAAAATGGTATGAAACTGAAACTGGCTACGCCTAACTGACTAGTCTAACATTCAAATAACATCTTTACTTTCATTGAGAACGCTGGGGACATCCCCGGCGAAATATCTGGATATCAGAAATATCATCATATGGCTTTAAAGTTCAATATGAACTTCAATTTATGATTTACTAATCAACATGTTTCATTTTCAATTTCAAAGTTTGATTGAAAAATAAAAAAGTTGAGAATACATTTCAAACTGAAAATTTCGGAAAATTGTATGTTCACTTTGCTCAGTTGCTGTATACAAATGAAGAGAATAGTTTATTGTGTTTTATGGCCAATTTTGTGGACACCTCTGCTAAGTAGAAGTGGGCCACGTTTATGTCCATTTCTAAAGCACGTACTATCAGCACATACATGTATAGCTAGGCACATTATACATGGATAAAGCAAAAAATACCATACATGTTCCTTTTTTCATTTAACTCAACATTTGTTGTTTTACAATATACATATTCACCATATAGCTTAAGTCTTGTATAATAATGTAAAAAATTCATGTATCAGCTTCATCTAGATTAGTTTTTTGTTCTTAGTCTGTGTTAATCACAATATTGGCAACCTTCAACGTTTTAGATGATCTGAGCATACTTTTCAGAACAGTTAAGTCCTACATGTATACTGATCACCACATACATTTAGTTCATAGAGCTGTTGATAAAGTATTCAAACCAGTCTTGATGTGCATGCTGCTAATTCCATTTTTTTTTATGATCTTCATTGACATGTGTTTCCTTTATGTTTCCGTTCCATTGTGTTCTCTCAAATAAGTTGCCTTTCGTAACATAATTGCACAAGAATTTTTTTTCTGAAATACAAGTGTATTTACATAACAACACACCGTCACATAACATCAGTAAGTACTGGACCTTAGGCTACTATACATTTAATATATGCATATATGTGGGTATATGTATATATAAATGTGTATATGATGTTAAAACAAATTAATAATACGGATTTAAGATGCCTATGCACAATCCACCTTTTTAAGGTACCCAAAAAAGTGACCAAATGCCCTAGAACCACGAGAAAGGCAGGTCATGTCTGCGCAGTAAAAGCCATTAAGATTGCACATATTTTCTAATGTTTTCTCACAAAAAAGACCAGCCCTCATATGATCATGGCAGCAACTCTAGTGTATTTGGAGATGGCGTCATAAAAGAGGAATCACTGTGTACTGAAGAAATTGCCAAAGATATTGGCTAAGATTAACTTTAATATTTCTGTTATTATCAATGAAACCTATGTTAATATCAACTGATCAAGGTGAATACACTTAATAATATAGTTAATGACATGCTTTCTTAATTGTACATACATTGCAACACATCTTTTTTTTATTTTTGCCACCTCAATTTTTTACTGAACATGACATGGATATGTTCAGAATTTTAATGAAATACAATAAAATATACAGCAACCATGATCAGAATACTGAATGTAGCCAGATGAGCAAATCTAAAAGCCCTACGTAGCCTTTTGCGTTGTGTCTACTCTGAGTTCATATATCTGTGGCATCTTTGTGCAAACTTCAGATTCAAGGAAGTAATTCTCTTCAACTTTGGATAGTCATGTTTATTTGGTGTCCTCTCTTTGAGGTGGTCCATAAATATTTATGGAATCCTTATCTAGAGGTACATGTAAGTTGAAATTTGAATTTTACTTCTTTTTTTTTGCCGGGGGAGGGGGGGGGGGAGGAGGGGTAAATTGGTACATACATGTACCAGTTCATACAATTTCATGAAGTCTTGCCTTTATAAACAACAACTTGTGCTACGTGATATTTATTAATATTATATTAATAAAATTCTATGCTTTGTTGGTTCTGTGAAAGGAGTCAGTTTTAACAGATTGGCTTATACAGGATTACCATTAAATGATAATAGGAAAGTACTTATGAGCTTTCTATTTGTATGGTTAATTTTAAACCTGAATACTATGTAAGTCAATGGGGATTGCAATGCAGATTCACATTTCCCACTTCTCCAAAACAATTGGTCACAGTCATTTCAAACTTGGTGGGGATGTACATCAGGTAGGTATCCACCAACTACATTCAAGTGGTCATGCTCCAATGATTTTTGGGTTTTATTTATTGATTTTTGTTTTGTGTGAATTTTTGCATTCCTATAGATTATGATGTAAGTTAATGGGGTCTACAATGGTACATGTAGTTCACATTGTGACTTCTTCAAAACCATAAGCCAGATTCACATGAAACTTTTTTTACAGATACTCCATAGATTTGGGGATTTTTTTCATATGATTGTGATGACCTTTAGTTCATACATGTAGGTCAAGGTCACAATGCCTTGCAAAATAAAATGGTTACCGTGCCACTCCTTCAAATGGGTATGATTCAAGTCTATCAAGCTTTGTCATCATTTACCGAGGTGAAACTTCCCTTAAATTTGCTAAGAGGTGACCTTGAGGTCAAAGGTCAAGGTCAAACATTCTGCAGAAGAGTGGTGGCCCTCTTAGGGGGATGGCTTGTGGTGACAGGTGCCTGATCGAGGGATGCATAATGTTTTTTTGCACGAAAAACTCTGTTCTAGTTGAATATTAATTTGACCATCCTTTTCTATATGACCATGGTAACTTTTGACATTGAGATTTCCTATTTTACAAGGTCAGATATAAGGTGGAATAATTGATGGAACTTGTACATAAATGCAAATTAAAATCTGGAAATTGCAGTATATATTATGATTTTTTCATCAGATGTAATGATAGCTTTCAATTGCAATACCTCCTGCCATGGATACATTTGTATTTACCAGAAGAGATATTTCTCGGACCAACAACGTGACTTTGGTCCATTTCTGCAGCAATGTGTGTGATTTTGCCACACTTTGTGGTCTCTCCGCAGTTTACCACAGACTAGCTGTCTTACATCTCTGCACCTCCATGTCAGGCTTGGCACCTGGCAGAGTTCATTTGTGGCAGCTTTAATATAGCCATTTACAGTGAACTGTGGGCCTGGTGTAATGTGCTGCGGACCACTGTGGTGAACTGCGTTCCTGCTGCAATTTGCTGCTGATTGCCTCTGAAAATGGCATTTTGCTGTGAAAAAGTACCTAACGCCACAGAACAGTGTAACTTTTGTGACAGGTACATTAAAACCTGGCTTAAAAGACCACCCCAGGGATGAGCAAATCCAAACAGGTGGTCTCTCATATGTAGAAATAACTTTGAAATAACCCCGCAGAGTGGCTTGATAGGGCAGTCTGTCAACACCAGTGGTTTATCTGAGGCAATTGAATGTCAATGTTGCAGGTGAAGGTGAACATGAAGTCATGCCCACTATGGAGGTCAATATAGTGGCACTTGAAGAAACAGCGCGACAGCAGGTACGACAACTACAGGAGAAACTGAAGCAGCAAGAGCAGCAACGTAAAAGGGTAAGTTGATTTGTGATTTGGAAGAGTCGGGACAATCTGAAGATTTGTGTCCAGCAGATGCAGAACTGCTGTAAATGCACTTATTTTGCACTTACAGATTTTCAAACTTTTTGAATTCAGGCAGGGAAGCTTGAAGTTTCAGTTTCAATGTTTTGGACATACTTAAAGGAAACAGACAATCTGTTTCTAGTCACACAATATAATCCAGTCTTGCCTTCTTTGAAACAAATCATTCAAGATAACTAGAAAAGAAGATCTGCTTCACAGCAAATCTGCCTGGGTGCCTTCAAAATGAGAACAGATTGGAATGCTACACTTTGCCATTGTTCAACATAATTTAAATTTTATGTATTAGCCTAATTTGTGTAAATTAAAATGCTACAACTTTGGTTCTTGGTGCATTAGGTGTGGCCATGTCACAAACTTAAAAAGTGATGTTTGAGTGACACTACTATCTAAAGTTGTATGAAGATATTCAATATTTCAATTTTGTTTGTTTGCCCAATTTGCATAAATTCAGCCTGCAACTTTGGTTTATGGATCATCAGATGGGGCTATCTCACATTCCTACAAATTGAAATTAGAATGGCACCTCTATGTATAACAGTTTTGAAGCTATTCAAGATTTAAATTTCTTGTATTCATCATATTTGGATTAATTAAAATCCTACAAATTTGGCTCATAGCTCATTGAATGCGGCTCCAAAAAACCCTGTAACGGTCTCTGATGAGTTTTGGCCAGAAAATTGTGAGACCTAAGATTAAAAGGGAGTTTGATACTGTGGACTCATCTAGTACAAATTGCTTATACTGTCTGTTAGACCTATGTTAAAATACTATTTCATTGTGTTTTTATTTGCATAGCTTTGTGCCGTCAGCCAAATATTAAAACAAAAATTACTAGAAAAGAAGATTTGCTGCACAGCAAATCTGTCTGGGTGCCCTCAAAATGAGAACAGTTTGAAATGCTACGCTTTGTTCAACATAATATATAATTTTGTATATTGGCCTAATAGGAAAGGTCAGAATTAGCTCTGAAGTATGCATTGGCCCCAATACACAACTGAATACACAAACATTTGGAGGGCTAGAGCTGTGTATTCCCATTAGTTTGCATGTTAAAGTAACCTTAAATAATGTGGTCACTTCTGTAGCTGTGGTTATATGATTTTTGTGAGGTATTCACTTATGCACCCTGATTTACTGTCTGAAATGTGGTGTCTCTATGTGCAGTAGTTTTCAAGTTATTAACTTGCAAATTATAATGTAAAGTAATGGGAATACACAACTCTAGCCCTCCAGTGACTGCAGTGCCCTCTTTTAGGCAGGGCTTGAACCTTCTGTTCTTGCCCATGCCTATTTGCATGAATTAAAATGCTATAACTTTGGTTTTGGGTTCAGTGGATGTGACAATGTCACAAACTTATAAACTGAAGTTTGAATAGCACCACCATCTACAACAGTTTTGAAGCTATTCAAGATTATAATTTTGTGTATTTGCCTAATTTGCATAAATTAAATGCCTACAACTTTGGTGCATGGTTCATTGGATGGGGTTATGTCACAAACCCACAAATTGAAGTTGTAATGGTACCTCTATGTTTTATAATTTTGAAGTTATTCAAGATTTAGATTTTGTATATTCATCTTATTTGCATAATTAAAATCCTACAACTTTGCTTCATGGCTCATTCGATGCACTTTTGTCACAAACATATAGAGTGAAGTTGAAATGGCATGTCTATCTATAATAGTTTTGAAGCTATTCAAGATTTTAATTTTGTGTATTCACATGACTTGCATAAATTTAAATCCTACAACTTTGATGTATGGTTCATTGGATGTGGTTGTGTCATAAACCTACAAATTGAAGTTGGAATGGCACCTCCATTTATAATAGTTTTGAAGTTATTCAAAAAGATTGAACTTTTGTGTATTCCTCTTATTTGCAAAAATTAAAACCCTACAACTTTGTTTATGGTTCATTGGATGTGGCTATGTCACAAGTCCATAAATTGAAGTTGAAAGGGCACGTATATCTGTAATAGTTTCGAAGCTATTTAAGATTTAAATTTTGTGCATTTACCTAATTTGCAGAAAGTAAAATACTACATCTTTGCTTCATGGAATGCAGCTTTGTCACAAACCCCTAACTTGAAGTTGGAATGACACTTCTATCTATAATAGTTTTGAAGCCATTCCAAGATTTAAGTTTTGCATATTCACCTAGTTTGCATAAATTAAAATCCTGCAACTTTGCTTCATTGTTTATTGTATGCAGCTTTGCCACAAACTTACAAATGGAGTTGGAATGGCATTTCTATCTATTATAGTTTTGAAGATATTCAACTTTAAAATTTTTCCATGCCTTTAATAAGCATAATTTGAAAGTCTACAACTTTCATTTACTGTCCATCAATTGACAGGTGTCACAAGCCTATACATGCACATTGAAATTCTGTGTCTATCTGCAATAGTTTGGAAGATATGGAGCTTTTAAAATTTTAATTGCCCCTAATTTGCATAATGTTGAACATCACTCTAAACCAGGTACACAATTTCAGTGGTAGGTCAGTCAACATGACAATAATAGTGTCCGAGAAAAACTCCGGACAAATTTGGTTGTAAAGAAGAAAGAAAGAAAGAAGGAAAGAAAAAATAATTATTGGAAAAACAAAATGTCTGGGTTGGCACCTAGACATAAAATTAGCCATCGAAAGACAAGGCAAGTGTTGATGAAAGTAGACACATGAGGTGCCAAAATACATGATGGTGTCGTTGTTTGCTGGATTCAACAGAAGCTGCTGAGTCCTATTCAATCCCTGACTAAACATCTCCTTGTCAGATTGATTAGCATAAGTTCAAATCAGATTGATTAGCATAAGTACAAATCAGATTGATTAGCATAAGTACTAATCAGATTCATTGGCATAAGTACATGTAGTTATCAGATTGATTAGCATAAGTAAGCAGCAGGCAACAGGACAAAGAGTTGACCTACATCCCACTTGGCTTTTCAAGCACACAGGATAAGACTTGTTCAGTTCAATCTTTGTGCAAGGGTCAAGATCACATCAAGCCATATCTTAAAACAAATGAGTACTGTAAATTCTCTATTAGAGGATATATCTCTATTACAAGATGCGCCTTGACTTTGGGACATCTGTAAGGTCATGATCTTCATCATTTTGATCAGCAGAAAATCCCTAATAGTGGACGCATCTCCACTCAGGCTGTCAGTCTCCGCTCAAGTTTCTTGTGTATTGTCATGTGCCAAATTTGCACTTCAGAACCATTCTGCTTTTTTCTTGTGCTTTGTTGTTACATGTTTGTTAGGATATTTTTATGCCCCCCTTCGAAGAAGGTGGGGCATATAGCGTTGCACATGTCGGTCGGTCTGTCGGTCGGTAGACTGTGGTTTCCGCACAATAACTCCAGAAGTTTTTGAGCTAGGACTTTGATACTGTACAAGTGTATTATTCTAGTCAAAAGCTAGGCGAAGTTTGAAGATGGGTGACCTTGACCTAATTTCCAAGGTCACAGTGGTACCTGAGTTAACTTTGGTTTCCGCACAATAACTGAAGAGGTTTTTAAGCTAGGACTTTTATATTGCACAGGGTAATAGTCCATATTTGGGGCTAGGCGAAGTTCGAAGATGGATGACCTTGACCTCATTTTAAAGGTCACAGAGCCACTTTACCGAATATGGTTTCATGCTTTCTGCATGATAACTAATACCTTGGAGCTAGAACTTTTATATTGCACAGCTTTATGGTTCTCTGTAAGGGCTAGGTTGATTTTGAAGATGGGTGACCTTGACCCAGTTTTCAGGGTCACAGAGAGATTGTAGTTAAACTGGTTTTCACACAAAGAAGTTTTTGAGCTAGGACTTTGATACTGTAAAGGTGTAACATTCTAATCAAAAGCTAGGCGAAGTTCGAAGATGGGTGACCTTGACCTAATTTCCAAGGTCACAGTGGTACCTGAGTTAACTTTGGTTTCCGCACAATTACTGAAGAGGTTTTTAAGCTAGGACTTTTATATTGCACAGGATTATAGTCCATATTTGGGGCTAGGCGAAGTTCGAAGATTGATGACCTTGACCTCATTTTAAAGGTTAAAGTATAAAGATATGTGACATTGATGTATGATTAACCTTCACTAATTTTGTAAGGTCACGAGTGCCCCCTCTACCACTATCAATAGGATAGCGAGGGCAAGGGTAGCGAGGGCAAGGGTAATGATGGAGGGGGGCATCTATGTTTTACAAACATATCTTGTTTTTTTTTTATTTTGTAAGTGTCTATAGTGCAGTGCTTGTATCACAATCAAAAGCACACATTATGTTGAAAATGCAACGCTTCTGTTATAACTTGACCTGATAACATTATGTGTTGCTAGTATGTCCACTTTTAATGAAGCTGCCATACATGTAGTTCATCATGTCATCTTGGTACAGAAAAACTCTCTATTAGAAGACACACTCTGACTTCGTCAACTTCAGTTTAGTAAAAATATTTTTGTATTCTTATACAAGACTTGACTTCAATCATAAAATTTACAGTAGGCATCCTTAATTTCTCCCTCATTCCTGCACCCCCCCACCCCCACCCCCCGACATACCTTAACATTGTCAGACATGTAAGAACAGACTCAAATTGTGAATCATTGAAACATGTATATATATATAAACAGTAAAATCTGTGTTAAGTGGGCGCCCTTGGGACTGGGCAAAAGTACCTGCTTAACTTAAAGACACGTGCCCACTTAACACAGGTCTATTAACATGGAAAGTATAGGGAACTGGATCAGGCTACAGTGCCCACTAAAGACAGGTGCCCACTTAGCGGAGGTGCCCACTCAGACAGGTTTTACTGTGTGTATATACATACATATATATATATATATATATATATATATATATATATTGGCAGGAAGAAGAGATGCGTAGAGCAGAAGAAGAACAAGCACAGAAGGCAATAGAAGCAGAGAGACTGCAGAAACAACAGCAAATCAAGGAGGAAGAGCAACGCATGCTACAGGAGAGACAGGTACCACTGACATGTGCCTCATAATAATACCAACTGAAAAAAAAAAGTTGTATATGGAATATATATCTTGGTCACTTTCCTGAGAAAACTGAAATTAAACCATCAGGAACAAATGGCTTCTCATGTCACTGGTCTGAGCTTCCATTTCTTGTAATTTCAAATTTTCACAAAACATTCTGAAAGTACATGTATATCCAGAGCAGATGTGGTCTGTTGTAGGGGTTAACTGTATAAGATGATGACAGTATAAGAGTAAACAAAAGCTACACTGATAAAGGAAAGATATGGTTTTCATGCCTTTTTTTAAAAAAAATTTAATTTGACTTTTTTCATGGAAGAGGTCTCAGGAACTTGTATAACAATGTTGATAACAATAAAAGAAAATTCTACATGAAAGTTGATATCATGCAACATTTTGCTTCCTACTAGGAGAGGGAAGAAGTGCTGGCAAAGGAAGCGGAAGTAGAACAGAGAGGTATTCAGGAAGCACTAGATCTATATCAGGTAAATGATCATGAATGGGTTATCCTGCTTGGGTATGAAGGATAAGGTTTTAATTGCACTCTTTCATTTGGTTGGTCATGCATTGGTTTCAAGTACATGTAGTAGACATACCAATGAGAGGCCATAGTGCATTTAATATACACTTTCAAAAAGGCATCGTTTTCAAACCTATTTCTCCGATAGAACTTCTGTTTGGTGCATATTTGCCCTTTTTTGCCCCTGGGCCTCTGGTTAATGTCTGAAATTGGAAAATACCAATTTTGCTTGAAAGATAATTTGATTTGCTCATATTGTCCAAATGCCTGAGAGCCATATGCATATAATAAACTTGAGCTCTAAGAAAATAGTTGGTTTTGTCTTCCTTAAAGTTCTTAATTTTCAACAGGCTGAGATTGAAGCCCTAGTTCTGCAGACCCAAGAGGAGCAGAAGCAGTTTCAGCAGGCAAAGCAAGAGCAGCAGCAAAGATTACAGGAACAGCAGACAGCTGCAGCAGTTAAAATACAGACAAGATACAGAGGATACAGGTGGGGAATGCTGACTCATTGCAGCTGACATGGGCTTGTGCAATATTATGAAGTCAGTGGACTGGAGGCCAACAGGGCACCCTCTATGAGACAGCCATCTTGCCCCATATCTGACCTCTGATATTGACCATTCATATCAGTTTTTTAGCCTTCAGCCTCATTAGGCTGAAGGGTATTGTCAAGTTTTCAAGTTAACACTCCAGACTAAGTTGAAATGAAATGGTGTGTTTGAGTTTGCCCTGTTAACTCTGAGAACAGATGCCTGGAACGAAGTGAAATGTTATGAAATTTAAACAATCACTTAACAATCAAAGCTATGCTGTTTCCCTGGGCCAAGTTAACCCTCCAGACTAAGTTGAAATAAAATGCTGTGTTTGAAATGACTTCACTGCAAAATAACAGCACATGATGGCCACTTTCTCGATAAAAGCTTTCAGGGTCAATCATTTTTTTATTAGGGAAGGGCAGCTTGAAGCTTTCTATTTATGTTTCCTAAAGTTTATAAGGGTTTAGCCTTTTCAGTAGGGTCAGACGGGTTACCGGAACCACACATATATTTTTGTTAGGCCTTAGGTAACTTGGACATGTGTTGAAACATGTTTAAAATGGATGCTGTCTCCCCTTTTACACATTACCTCCTTTTGCGTCAGTTTAATTTGTTACCTGGGCACAGCCAGAGCCACTTGTAATAATAAAAACATTTCGAGAAAGGGGATCTCCTGCCACCACATGCCTGTACAGCACTTAAAGGACTGTACTTAGTTCAAATATGAGTAACCATGGCATAGTTTTCAAGGTAACAAGTCATGATAAGAGTTATGCATTTAATGCCGACTCAGTAAATATACTGCATAACCGTATTGATATGACACTCGCACATAACTACCTCCATTGAACCATTCTTTTTAAGAATGGGGATTTGGTCGAGTGGATATGTACGTTTCCCATTTCAGCTAGGCGACTGTGCCAAAGGTTGCAGGTTCGAGTCCTACTCGTTCCGAACACAAAATATATATTTTCGGCATTTCCTTAATGCTGGTGGATTTAAGTCCCCGATTCTGGAAATAAATGCCGACCGAGTAAATATACTGCATAACCGTGTTGATATGGCACTCGCACATTACTACCTCCATTGAACCATTCTTCTTAAGAATGGGGATTTGTTCGAGTGGATATATACGTTTCCCATTTCAGCTGGGCGACTGGTGCCAAAGGTTGCAGGTTCGAGTCCCACTCGTTCCGAACACAAAATATATGAATTAAAAAAGATGAAGACATTAATTGTGGCCTAAGGATGCTTGGTGCTTTGCACAGCATTTTTATTCTCTTTGGCTGCATTCACATCCATGTCATTTTCTACTTTGTAGAGCTAATCGCCTCGGTTTTGAATTTCATCATTTTTGTTAGTTCATCTGATCTGTCTTAATTTGATGGGTGTGACTCAGTGCAACTTCTGACATAAAAAGGTGGAGTTCCACAGGGTGCTCCTTGTTCACCGAACTAACTTTGGTGGTGCGTTTCCTGCTTTTTCATTTTTTTTTCCCGAGATGGCATCTCATGATCGCATTGATAGAAGAAATGCCAGAGGACATGCAGTGGCCAGTTAGGACAGCCATGATCATTGCCATCCTTGTTAAGCAGCTGTTAGGGGCTAAATGCACCAGAGCAAACCCTGGCAACATTTGCAGTGATTGGCACTGGGCATCCTTGGAAAAGATTGCCAGAGCCAATCTTAAAGCTGAACAGAAGAAAAATACATGGGCCCTTGATTCAAGCCCTGGTCTTGTTTTCACCTTAATGGGAACAATCCCTGTCACTGGTGTGTGACACGTCCTCGCAGTCATCACCAGTGCCAGCATGGCAACCTACCCAGGCCATTCAGGTACTGTCACAGCACTGGCAATAACCACCACCACTACACTTACATGAGGATCGAGCTTGTTCAACCCTTGCTTCGGATGCTCAAGTACCGCAATCACGGGCACACGCCTCGGTGATTGCAGCATCCACTTCACTGCAAGCATTAGTGGCAGGGATGATAAGCCAGTGGATCCTGTTGGTTGTCTCTCAATTAAAGGTGTGGTTACAGGGCCAGGCACAGCTCCTGTCTCAAGCCCAGCCTTCTACGGTTCCCATTCCATCCGCTTCTCTGGCCCTGGCTTCACAGTCAGTTGCCTCAGTTCCTTCCTCCAGGGAGGACTGTACCAGGGAAAGGGAGAAGAGGATGGATTACTGGCACTGCCACAAGAGCAAGAAAGCAAACAAGCAGGCTGAGACCCCTTCCCAGTCTTGTACCCTGTCTTGGGAGTTCAGCTCCTCGTCTTTGAGACACACTGAACCTTCAGTGTTCAGTGTCAGGCAGTACATGTCGCACAAAGCTAGATGACCCTCACCATACCCATCCCTGTCCCATCCAGTCCCCCATCTCTCTGATGTCTTCACCATCTCTGTGTCATCAGTGTTCATCAGTACCATCACTACCCCATTGGTAGCAGCTATCTGTGTGTGACCTGAGGCATCGTTTGATGGGCAAGAGGGTTTATTCACTGGTCCAATTCTTGTCTCCGACTCATGACCCTTTGCCACCATGAGAGGTGGTATGGTACTCATTACCAGTTACACTGGATTGTCATTGTATGCCTGCTGCATCTCCAAGGATAGCTGGAGCTGTCGGGGCAAAAATGATCAAGTTTACCAGAACCAGAGCCCTCCCACCCCCCTTCACTCTGACACTACAGGCCAATGGCTCCAGCTGTATCAAACCAACTTAAGTGCCAACTTCCTATGGATCAATTGTCTAAAATTTAGACCACCCACCACTGGTTGCTGGGCTCATGCTAGCCATTAGGTACTCAGCCATGGGATAGTAGAAATGGAATTGGGTTAAAGAAATTTTCGTCTTTTAGCCAAATTGGCTTGAGAAATTTTTTTTTTTTTTTTTTGAGTTTGTTGCAATATTTGAACTTTGTTGCATTTCAAATAAAAAAGTAATGCAGGTGCAATTTTGTCTCTTGCCAAGGAAAACCAAATTTGACTGAGACAATGCTGTAATTTTAGCCAAATTGGCTAAACTTTATAATGCCTGGCACTAGGCCAGGATTGCTTTGGCTCCAAATCCAGAGGAACATTACATCATAGACAGGAATATTGCTCTGCTGTTTACTGGATCAACAGATATTGCTAGAGGCACGTGGAAGCTGGCATTCTCAGTCATGCTTCCTCTCCTGCATGCTATCAGAGCCAGAAGTCACAGGGGACGAGTAAAAGTTCCATTCACAATGCCAGCTCCTATGTATGGAGTCTGAGCACTTCCTGCAACATCAGCAGCTGTGTCCTAGAACCACCCTGAACATGGCAGCAGGTGAGAGTGTGAAAGAGATGCTCCACAATGTCACTGCCAGCCTCTGCACCAGAGAGAGGAAGTGCAAGGACTCCTATGAGAAAGACCCAGAAGGGCTACCTGACAATACTTTGACAGCCCACAATATAGACTTCATAGTTGACCACTTCCAGAACCAGGGTTTGGGGTCACCAAAGAAGCTTCCACCCTCAGTGCTGAAGCAGAGGTAGGTCTCAAAAGGCAGAGGAGCAGGAGCAAGTGGCATGCAATCCCCTTATCTGTGTATATCTTGGAGTGGACTAAGGCCATGTCAAAACAGTTGGAGGTTTCAATGGCCAGGTGGTGTCACGAGTTCAACTTCTTGGAGTTGCTTCCCAAGTCCTACTAGTCCCCATGAAAGAAATCTCTGCCCAGTGTCTACCTCCAAGGAGGATAATCATTGGGATTGTCGGGGACATACATGTTATTGGCCTTGTCCAGATCTGACATTGAGGTGCTAACCTGAGCCAGCTGCTATGCAGGCTGGCCTACTGCATGGACCTGGATCCCAACAACTGCAGAGTCCTCAATATTATTGGCTAGTTGAAGCAGTCTAGGCCTTTGTCATTACACCATGCCCTTGAGAATATAGTTCACCTCAGTATCGAGGTTATGTTGATTCATTGATGGGTCTACCTGAGTATGCTGGCAATCAATCAACATCTGAGCCTGTGCCTACAAACATCACCCGTAGGCCAGATGTGGTTATTTGACCCTGAAGTGCTGCAGTCAGTGATACAGGACAGTCGCTACCAGTCTCATTTGCAGAGGCAAGAGGCCTTTCTGCAGCAACACTGCTGATCACCCTGTTATTTCCCTAGTGTCTCTCCTTACAAAGCCTGTGCTATTCAGCCTACATGTAATCAGTTAATAGTGTGCAATAAATGTAGGATCTTAGGCATGGAGAAGGCTTAATCTCTATGTGTGATTGCTTGTGATCAAAACTTTTGGGGGGGCAAGAGGGTATTTACTATGTTTGAGATAAAGAATTTATCCTTTTCATTCAAAGTAATGTGCAGCATAATTATAAATATAAAATCCAGTGCCTTTGTTATTCATTGATCATGGAATAATATATTTTGCTAATGATGGAAATAAACAAGAAAGACTAAGTTCAGTTGAAATTTGATTTTATGTTACTTGCATCAACAGTACTATTTCTTTGCATTTGCAGTTACTGAATTTTGTATACTTTTCCTTCCTTCAGAATAAAAAAGGAATTCAAGACCATCTTGGCAGAGAAAAGACAAGAAAGAAAGCAAAAGAAAGAGGAAGAAAGAATTAAAAGTATAGAAGAACAAAGAAAAAAGGAAAAAGACGAGAAATTCAGGAAAGAAGAGGAAGAAAGAATGAAAGAAGAAGAAAAGAAAAGAAAACTGGAAGAGGAAAAAAGGTTTACTTTTTATATTATTAAAAGTGTTCTACAACCAATGTTGGCTTACTTTTGGGTTGTATGCTTCAGAGATGTACGTATCACATACTTGTTTAGACTATCAATGAGTTTTGTGTAAGACATCAGTTTCATTATCACTGTTGGAATTGTACTTGCCATATTAACATCTTCTGTGCTAGAACTGTTTAAAATTTTATGGATGTTTTAATTTTAGGAGACAAGAAGAGGAGAGGAGGAAGGAAGAGGAGAGAAAAAGAGCAGAAGAGAAAAGAAAAGAAGAGGAAAAGAAAAGGAAGGCAGAGGAAAAGAAAAGAAAAGAAGAGGAGAAGAAAAAAGCAGAAGAGCAGAAAAGAAGGGAAGAGGCTGAAAGAAAGAGAAAGGAAGAGGAAGCAAAAATGAAAAAAGAGGAAGAGGAAAAAAGGAAAAAAGAGGATGAGGAAAAAAGGAAAAAAGAGGAAGAGGAAAAACGGAAAGAAGAGATGAAGAGATTAGAAGAAAAACAAAGAGAACAAAGAAAGCAAGAAGAGGAACAGAAAAGAAAAGAAGAGGAGGAGAATAAGAGAAAAGAGGAAGAGAGAAAGAGAAGAGAAGCTGAGAAACTTGAAGCAGAGAGATTAAAGCAAGAAGATAACAGGAAGAGAGAAGAAATCAAACAAAAGCTGGAAGAGGAACAGCAAAGGCAACTGGCTGCTCAAGGTACCCTGAAGAATGACCAAGCTGCTGTCCAGCAAGCAGGCAATAAAAGGTATATGCAATCAAATAATTTTACTGTAGTGTTTACTATAGTTCACTAGTCAGTCAGCTGAGGTGTTAGGATGGGTGGCCTTTTTCTGCCCCTCCTTCTGTCTGTTATCTGCCCGTCCTCATCCACGTGTCACATTTTCAGCTGCAAGGCTCCTCCAGAACTGCATATATAATCCTTTTCAGAGCTGATGAGGATCTACTTTAGGTTGGTCATCACCACGTTTGTTTAAGGATAAGCTCAGGGTAATTTGGGAAAAAAATCAAATTTTGACATATTCATATATCAGCTGCAATTTGTAATAATGCTTCGTTTTAGCCATCCATAATTCATCAGTCTTAATTCCAAAAGGTGAATTTTGCAAAATGTTTCCCATCCATGTCTGCCTGTTACAGTAAGCTTGCTTCCCAGTTTGACGTGTCATGCCACTAAGCCTTGCCTCCAGAAGTCGGCATTTACAGTGGTTTACTCACTGCGACCTTCCACATTGACCTTCCATAATTCCCTGTGGTTAATGCACACATTTAGCACCAAATTTATATTCATAATGTTATAGTGCGCGTTTTTCACAGGCACAGAGGCCTAGAGCACTTTTTCAGCCTCATGTTTACCGGTTTCAAATTGTCATAGTTTGCGATGAATGGGCAGTTGGGGGATAATGTTGCATTCATCGAAACAGTCCTCAAAAACACTGTCAAAGACAACCATATTTTGTCACAAAATACATATAAATACATACTTTTCTCATACTCTTTTTGAACAAACCATAGCTTATAAACAACTTTACTACAATCATTTCTTTGTGTTTTAACTTCAAAGTCAGTTGTCTACAAGGGACTGAGCCGCCATTTTTGCACACCAGATGATGATACCATATACCATATTACTGACAGATTGAAACTGACAAGAAATTTACACTAACTATCTGTTTGGCCCGGTAACAACTTTGACTGCTTTTTTAAAATATTTTTTTAGCATAAATTGAATTTACAGCAGTCAGTAGATATGAATGAAAGTGGATGCATTGGAGATGCGTGTTGCATGACTGTGAAAGTACCAATGACGATCTCAACTCACTAAGCACTGTTCTGTTTCCCGGGCATTTCCATTGCACAAGTTTGTTGTAGACCGTAATTAAGAGTTGGTATTTTTGGGGAAAACATTAATTATTTCATTGACATTGATTGACTGAACCTCCATTTTTTCAAATGCCTGGCTGTAGGGCCGATGTATGGTCAGTGCTTTGCATATACTTGGCCTTTGTTCTAATGTATTTTTTACCTGCCTGTTATATACAGACACAGGCATTTTCCAACTTTTGACTGACCAAAATAGTGCATGCGCATTATGCAGATTTTTGTCGGGCTTCAACATCTTCGGATCAATGTAAACCACACTGACGGATTTCCCATACTGGCCTCCTTATATTGTTCTCCTTTGCCAGCCAGTGGTTACCCTGCAATTAAGTTGTCAATCATCCTAATCAGCCTGCCATATAGGTGTAACCAATCAGCGGGCCAGTTATGAAATCATCCTTGTGACAGCACATGCTGAGTCTGATACAGAACTCAAATTTTCTGAACAAAAACTTCATAAATTGCATTCTTTTCAGGTACATTCAATCAATGATCTCATAGTAGTCAACAAACAAACAATGCTTACGGATTATAGAGTTGTCAAACTGGAAAAAATGCGAATAAGTGCCTGTAATCCCTTCAAAGACGGCTTGACCTTTGAACTCATTTTCAAATGATCATTTTCATAACAACATCCCAAACTATTTTGTTTTCATCTTCCACTGTTTTGCTTGTAAAAACATCAAGTTTTTCACCAATGTCATCCTAAAGAGTTGAACTGAAAACGCGGGTCTCAGATTTTTTTTTTTTGTGAGGCCTGGTTCTTTCACAGTACTTGAGAAAAGTTGAAATCCTTTGATGTATAAATGGAGTGTCATCAATTCAACTTCAGACTGCTACAGCTCATTGATGGAGGAAAAACATGGTTTTGAGGATAGGTGTAAGAACATTATTTTTCTTAAAGAATTTTTGTAAGTTGTACCATAACTGAAAAAGTTAAATCAATATTATCGAAAAGAAAAGAATGCTGTCTTTGCATAATTGCTGCATAAACATATAACAAAGTACATAATTTATAATAGTGTCATTTGATTCTGCGACAAGTTTACTTTTCAGAAATGTATACTTTATGGGGCTAAATATGAGCTATAATTTGTTTATTTGAGATTTTGTAGAAGATGTACCTAACCCTGAGCTTATCCCTAAATGGTCACACTCCAGTGACATGGGATTTTTATTCTGAATTTTGAGGTGTAGTTTCCCACTAAATCTTTTTCAATAATCTTCTTATCCAAAATTGCTTGACCAATTGCTTTGAATTTAATCAGGGACATTTCTTGACATTCCTAGACCTTATAGTGTTCAACAGGTGGCACTACAATTTTTTTCTTTTTCTTCCACACCAAAAACTGGACTTTATTTTATGATAGAAATGTGGCTTGGCCCCATCTCCACCAGAATTTGTTCACTGGGTGCAGTTCCATCATTTGCTGATTTTTAACTTTTGAAATGAGGGAATAATCTGTACGAGTATATCTTTACCATAGTTGTTATACCACTGCACAGAAATTGTACTATCTATGCATGAACATGTATATGTAGTTTTGTCCAAAGACTAAAAAAGTGGTTTAGATCCCCTTCAGACTTAGTGTGGATGTACATAGAGTGAGTCTTCATCAAATGTCTCCAAATTGTCTTGTTTCAATGATTATATTATTTTATGGTTTTTAATTTTGGTCTTTTGGGGGGGGGGGAATGTCAACAAGATCTTCTCTAAAAGCACTTAGCCGTTGGCTTTGAAATTGCAGTTAAACACTTTCGCCACCCCTAGATCAGGATGGGATTTATTTTGGGTGGAATGTCAAGGTCAGCTAAGAATGTACTGTTCACACAGCTGTTGTTTTAAGTCCTTGGCCCGTTGGCCAAACATACATGGTTGATTGTCAATGTTATGTTTGTCTCTATGGATTCACCTTTCATCTTCTGGCTGTAACTTTTTCACTTTGCTTTGACATATTTACATGAAAGCTGACATGCACACATGGATGAGGACTGAAGGGTGTGTCATGTGGAAGAAGGAGGTCATTAGGTCAGTTATCTGGGTCACAGTAAGAGAGGGGTTCTTGCATTCATATATTTAGGTTTGTGATCTCTAGGTGGCAGAACATTACAACCTCAAGTAAATACTTGAGCAGGGTGGCAAATGATGAGTCATTCAAATGGCACCCGGTGTCACCCTGTATACTGTAGACCTGTGCAGTGCCAGCCTCAGGCAGGACCACCTGGACACCTTAACCCGTAGAAGTGTTGGATCATTCAGATGGCATTCAGTGCCCTGCACCATGTCTCATAGCTACAGGTATATTACAGCCTTGATAATTGATAGGGAATGTTGCCAACAGAGCCAAAGACCTTTAGGTTGTTATATTTCTGATATATAAGATATAAAATTCAATGCTTCATTCATTATTATATATTTGGGCCATGTCACTCATAATGACAAATGTATATGTTTGGAACACTGTGAACTTTATTGAAATTGAGGCATGTACAGGTGCAGTGGTTTCTCTAATACGGCCTCTTTTGGCACAGGCCACCCCTCCTATGAGGCTAATATTCTCACGCCCACTTTTATTGTCTTTTCTCAGTCAAGAAAGGCCACCCCACAAATGTGGCTTCTTTTCTTGTGCATGAAGTTGGCCTCTCAGGAGGAAGACCACTATAAAATACGCCATGCATGTGCTGGCAACCAGCACGTTGCAGCTGGTCACAGTAGACAGGCATACCCAGTTGGTATATGGGTATCTGTTGAAAAAAAAAAAAAAAAGAAAGAAAGAGAAAAAAATCAGAAGTACAGGTTTGAATGTTGATACTTCACATAGCTTTTTTACCACTTGGGCTTTTTAACCACCTTGTAACATTTCAGCAGTGAAAATGTCAAGCACATTCTTAGTTCATGTGACTTATCAGTCAGCTGAGGTTTTCTAATGATGCTGGTCTGATCCACAGTTATCCATCTTCCATTAGTACATTCACATATTGAACTTGAAAAAAAATGATGACAGAATCTTCTTCAAACTTAGTGGGAGTATACCTTGGGGGAGGGGGGTGGTGGTGTCTGTAGCAAGTCTGCTCAATAGGTGATGTATCATGGCATTTTTTAGTTTTGTTTTGTCCTTATAATTTTTAAAAGGATTATTTTCTAAAATAACTTTCCAATTGCCTCAAAATCACACATAGGAACACCTGCATAGTGCTTGAAATTTTTGTCTATGTTTTGCAGTTTCAACTACTTCAAGAGAGATGGCTAAATTACATACAAACCTGGAAAAAATGTACTTTGACTTTGTCTGTACCAATTTACCATATGATTGTCCCTGTAATACACATGCTCTTTATCTGTTATGTTAGTACTACAGGGAAAAGGGACACGCCCAGGGCAGATATGGTCCCAACCAGCCCCCTAAAGAGAAAACAAGCTGGAAGCTCCACTGCAAGAACACCACGCTCCGCAAGGAAGATAAGGAGCACCATCTCTGTGACAGAGGCTCTAGAGCAGCGCCGCCTAGCATGGATGAAACAATGTAAACCCTGGAGGTATGGGGCAGATCAGATTTGATCTATGTCCCCTGTTCTGGTATACATGCACTTATTGCAATCAATCCTGAGAACAATATAACTACCATAAGGATATTTTGTGTACAAAGAGTGCATGTACATTTTAATTTTGTATGGTAGAAATTAGCCTTAAAAGTGCATTTTGCTATTTTAACCCTTTCCAGCTCAAATCACTCAAAATTGCCTGGCTGTAAATTGTTGTCTGCCTCAACGTTTTTACATAAATTTCTACCAGAAAACAATGTTGTTGAGACTTTTCATGATGGCACACCATAGGTCAAAAGCTTTCCTTGGCATGAGTTGAGCGCAATGCACCCAACCCACGCCAAGGAAAGCTGTGCACTCAGTTGTACTCCGACCAGGAATAAAGTTGTATGGAAGGGCCTTTGGAGAAAAATTAACTGTGTTGAAGTAAACGTGTATCTGCTCTTATCAACACTTGCCTAGTCTTCTCATTTGTTCAAGTAAAGGGGTTCAATGTACCTGATGGTATATGTTTATTCACGTAAGTTCAACAGTGAGTCTCTTGAAGGATGAATGACTTGCCACTTACAAAGTGATTTCCGTTTTTTATTTCAGCAAAGTGGAGAGTGAGCTTAAGAGTAGAAAGATCCCTAGCAACAAGAGGGCTCTACGTCGACCTCCCTCAGCCAAAAACTTGGCCCCAGTGACAGAAGACGTGATATTGGAGGCTGCACAGGTGTCCAGTTTGCAGCAGGTAAGCATATGTATAAATTGTCACTTCATGTTTTGTCAGTCTGCAAATGCTGATAATTCAATTGTTGTCTCTTTCATCATTTTTTCAATTTTATTTTTGCTGATGGAAAATACTGTAACAAAGAAGAAACTTACATGATATTAGTGCAATATGCATTAAAGTCCACCACTTCCTTATGATGCTCAACCCTTTGTAAATGGGCCAAAGCCTGCTGTAGGTAAGGTAAAATGTCGTCTGCTTCAATTCATAAACAGGCTAATGCCAGCTGCAGGGAAAATTTCTGCTTTAATGATTTTTAATGGTCCCCAAATAGAATCTGGTGGAGGGGAGTATATATTAATTGCACCCAGTCTGTCTATCTGTCCTTTCATCCAAAAATGCTTGTCCCTGGGCCATATTTTCTATTGTGTCATACTTAGCGATACCAAATTTGGTATATGGAAACTTCTTGGGAAAGGGTTGTGATGCAAACCAAAATTTCCTCACCATGACCTTGAACTTGATGACCTTTCACTTTGGACTCAGTTGTAGGAAATGCTTTTGCAGTTTCCTATACTGTACAAATTCAAGATACCAGATTTCATGTGTGGACACTTCTTTGGGTAGGAGTTTGTTATGTACTAAAGTTAGGTCACTGTGACCTTGACCTTTGATTCCATAAAAAATGCTTGTGTTGGCTATGTTTCCTATTCTGAGATACCAAACTAATTGCGGGGCTTTCTTGGGATAGAAGTGTGTCTCATGCCAAAATTGGGTTACTGTAACCTTGACCTTAGACCCTGTCATAGACAGTAACGGTATAGGCCATATATCTGAAATCATAATACTTCGCGACACAGTGTACCAAACTTGGTGTGTGAATACTTTTTGGGATAGGGGTGTGTTGCGTGCCCAAATTATGTTGCTGTGGTCTTGACCTTTGACTTTCGACTTTGTCCTAAGTCCTTGTGTGAGCCACATTTTTTTGTGCTGTAGGAATTACAGATAATAAACTTGGTGTGTAGATACTTCTTTGGATAGCAGTATGTCATGTACCAAAATTAGGTTGCTGTGAGCTCAACCTTTGACCCTGTCATAGAAAATGCTTGTTTGGGCTGTATTCCCTACACTGTAAGAACTACAGATACCATTGGCCAGTGGAGGGGATTCACTATATATTGATGTGCCAATGACTTCCCTCATTAATGTTATTTAAAAACTATTTGAAGAAAAATTGTGCCTGGACATGTCAGAGTAACATGCCCTAGGTCAACAGCTTTCCTTGGGGCAAGTTGGAAAATTTACAACCGACCAGCCCCAAGGAAAGATGTTGGTTCAGTCTTAACTCTTTCAGTGCCAATCGCGTCTTAAGTTGATCTACACAAGTCAAACTAGTCTGAATTATCATTAGATTCGTATTCCTCATAAAAAGACCTTTCATTCAAGTACCAGCATGCCTATAGGTTCAGAGAAAAGCTGTTGACTCAGTCCAAAATTTGGCACTTAAAGAGTTAATTCAAGAGAAAGGGTTAATAGCAGCAGTGTCTGTCAGAATAGTCATCATTCAGGCCTACTGACATCAGTTAAACATTTCCTCTTGGCTTTATATCATATACCAAACTTGACAATTTTCAAACTAATGATGGTAGGTGTACCAAACAAATTGAGTTAAGTGCAATGGATTCATCTGTTCCATGCATCTTTGTATCCTAATCTTTGTCAATGAGATATATCATGAACATACATTACTCAAAATTTCTTCCGATTTTTACATATTGAAGCTACATTGTATCTGGTGGCTTCATTACAGTGGTGACCTTGATCTAATTTCCAAATTAAAGTCACATGACCTTGTCATACGTTTATCTTTATTTTTATTTCTCTTGACTAAAGTGAAAGGGTACACATATATATGTCTTCTGCATATAGGTAACCACAGTAGAGCTGCGTGACCTTCCTGGTACCAGCATACAGTCACTGGGACAGTGTCCACACCTACAGGTACTCATAGTACAGTGCTGCGGTCTAGTGGTGGTGGATGGCATCAACACTTGTAAACAGCTCCAGTATTTAGATTTTACAGTAAGTGCAATGGCTTAACATCCAGGACTTGAAAATTGTGATGATGATGATGATGATGATGATGATGATGATGATGATGATGATGATGATGATGATGATGATGATGGTGGTGGTGGTGGTGGTGGTGGTGGTGGTGGTGGTCGTCGTCGTCGTCGTCGTCGTCGTCATCGTCATCATCATGTGCTGAACTTGATAATAAATGAAATGATGTGTTGTAAGGCCACAAATTACATGTACTTGATAAAGGGACACTTAGGTGTAAAAGGATTAGAGGGCTTCTATTTATATGAAAATATATAAATATTGTATTTTATTTGTTTATACTTTTTTTTATTTCATTTTTGTGGTTGTTAGGTTTCAGATATTTGAAAGGCTTAAATTCATTCTTTTAGACCCTGTTTCCATTAAATCAGTGTCAAAATATTCTCAAAATTGTTTGCACAGTTTACAGTTTTATGCCATCAGCGAAAAGTATATTAAAAGTGCAAAAAATAAAGTTAATGTACAGTAATAGCCATATACAGTACACTTCCATGGCACTTTGTGTTTTAGAATAACAATATAGAGATGGTACACATCAAAGACCTGGAGAAGTTGCTGTATCTGAACCTATCCCATAATAATCTGACTTCCATACATGGCCTGGAGGGGTGTCCACAGTTATGCAACCTCAATGTTGATCATAACAGGATCACAAGGATAAGTAAGTCTATTTTCCTGTATAATCACAAAGTTAGCTTTACTAAGACTGAGACATCTCTCATGGTGTTCATCCTGAGCTATTCTGGACATTAATCCCAAAGGACCTTCATGAGGAACACAAGACCTGGAAAATTTTAACAACAAAACATTTGACATGCAACTGGACTCTGCAATTTCCAGATACTCTTTTCTCCCCTGGAAGCCTAATACACTTTGATACTGACATGGTTTCACGCCAGGGAGGAAGGTTCTGTCTGATTGAAGTGAAAGGAGTTGACGCAGTGTGAAAAGATAACAGTCTTGGTGTCAGCAGATTAGCACATGGGTGGTCATAAGGAGCGCCTGTTGATTTGGGGTCAATAGTGAAGGCTGCTAGGGATAGAGGAATCCCGGTAGTAAGTTGAGCATGTTATACCAGGGTATCAACATGCAACTTTTTCCGGATTAAAAATCACCAGCCAGCATTTGATATCATAAATGATTTCCATTTCTTGCTTGTTGTCTATAAAAAATAAGAAATAAAAAATTAAAAAAATGCCATAATGCAACAGCTGCTTATCTTGGCCCTGTCTGTTCACATTTCATACTGGGTGCCTCAAGGAAAACTGCCCGGGCTTGTCCAGATGATTAACCACCCAGCTCTAGAACTTCACTACTACCAGCAGAGAATTCCAAGATAAACCATGGAATTCTGTGCTTGTGCTGGGAAAATGCATAGAAAGTCTCAGAATTTTGTCTCTGCTCTTCTGTTTTCCATGGTTGGCATGAAAAACATTTAGAATGAAGATGGAAGTGGAGGAAAAGCTTGGAAAAGAACAAGGAAGAGAATGAAAAAAATGGGACTCTTTCAATTCTCAATAATAAAAATTTAACTTAGCCAATTTTCAGCTTGCAAAACCATGTAAAAATGGAACTTAGTTATTATGTGGACATGGAAACTGTTTTGCATGAGGTCATAAAAAACTGTTTATATTTTGTAGTAAAAAGCGAGTAAAAATGGAACTTAGTTATTATGTGAACATGGAAACTGTTTTGCATGAGGTCATAAAAAAACAGTTTATATGTTGTAGTAAATTCAATAACAACATTCAGGTACCATTGGCAATTCTGATATTACCCCAATTGAGTTAGCGCCATTTCATAATTATCATTTTGGTGTTTTCCTTTTTTCGCATACAGCTGGACTGGACAGTTTAAAAAAGCTTCATACTCTAAGTATATCTCACAACCAGCTGATCAGCAGTCGAGGTGTGGGGATAGCTGTGACCTTACAAGACCTGGATTTGTCCCACAATCACCTGTCCAGTATGGATGACATGGACTCACTGTGTCTCCTACAGAGGCTGAATGTCAGTGCTAACAACTTGCTGCAGGTAACATATTCATTACATTAAATACAGTGCCCCTCTGCCCCATGCCACTCCTTTGGCAGTAGAAAAGTGGCCACATTAGACAGGTTGGAGGGGTGGGCCTTCTCTTGAATGGTACAGTAGAAATGGCACTTATGTGCAGCAACATGTTACACAAAAATTGTCTTCTAAGAGGCTTCGGAGGAGGGGGAAGAGTACTTTCTATACTTTGTTTGCAAAGGTATATTTTTCACACAGGATTGTTTAAATGATAAATTGATCAATATTGTAATCCCTATGTTCTCAAGGCCTTGATGTTGAAGTGAGTCTTTTTATTTGAAGAAAATAAAAGAAATAGAACTCCAGAAATAATTGTGGCAAGTTGAGTCCTACATTTGTATGAGTGCATTCTGGGAAATTGAAGTTCAAAGGATTTCCCAGCCCTTTGATTGAATCTTAGCTATTTCAAAATAGAATTTGTTTAGGCTAACTTGGCAGGATTATTTGTGGCGAAGTAGTGAGTCCTTGATTTCCTTATTCATAATTAGGAGTCATTTTCTTAAATACTGTAATGCAATTTCTAGAAACTGTGAAATAAATTGTTTTTGGAGTATTAGCAATTCTTCCGAGTTTGTATCTAAAATCAAAGATGTTAAAGCAAAAAATATCAAATGTTTTGATTTTTCTAAACTGTACACAAATCTACCCATAGATGAAGTCAAAAGTTCTCTTTCAGAATTAATAAGCAAAATGTTTAAACATAATGGTAAACCATACATTAATATCAATTCATATACAAAGAAAGCATATTGGTCACACAATAAATATTCAAAAAGGAACGTTAAATCTTACACTGTTGAAACTTTGATAGATGCTATAAAATTTCTTTTGGATAATACTTTTGTTCAATGCGGACCATTGGTTTTTCAACAAATAAAAGGCATTCCAATGGGCAGCAACTGCTCCCCTTTACTGGCAGATTTGTATTTAACCTGGCTTGAATTTAAGTATATGGATAAATTGATGAAAAAGGACTTTCAAATGGCTATAAAATTATCAAACAACGCAAGATATATTGATGACATTGCTTGTGTAAATGTACAAAATTTCAGTGAAATTGCTAAAGAAATTTACCCAAAAGATATCCCTTTGGAGGGTAACAATTCAGATGGTTTCAGAGATGTGTTTTTGGACTTGGATATTCAGGTCACTAATGACAGGTTTTGTATTAAAGTCTATCACAAAATAGATGAGTTTAACTTTGAAGTAGTTAATTATCCTTTCCCGGACAGTAATATTTCGGATAATATTGGATATAATACATTTTTGTCACAGATTTTGAGATTTGGTCGTATTTGTTCTAAATTTCAGGACTTTACATCAAGAACCAAATTTATTTACAATAAACTTGAGTCAAGAGGATTCAAAGGTGTTCTTTTGATCAAATATTTCTACAAATTTTGCTGTAAATATCCTGAGATGGTTAGAAAGTTTAGCTTCAATAATTTTAGAGATTTTAGACTTGCCTGTTTTGCTACTTAATTTTATCTTTTGACACCATTATGTTTAAATGTTCACCTTTCAGACATTTTAGGCTAGCTTGTTTTCTGTTAGGTAAATCCCCAGGGGCTACAGGTAGCAAGAAGCGGCCTACGACAGTTACAAGCTTGCCTAATTGTACTTGATATCTGGTTAATATTTTCATTGCATTCTCTTGACATGAATACAAAAGACTTTC
>OZ026612.1:68191832-68302832 GCA_964020975.1 Hermodice carunculata
ATTCTTTTCTGACTTGCCCTATAATTCTATTAACATCCAAAGATTATTAGAAAGTTTGGCCACAATAATTTACAGTTTTTAGACTTGACTGTTTTGCTACTTAACTTTATCTTTTGGCATCTTTCTGTTTTAATATACACTATCAAACATTTTAGGCTTACATGTTTTCTGTTAGGTAAACCCCCAGGGGCTACAGGTAGCAAGAAGCGGCCTACGACAGTTGCATGTTTGCCCAACTGTACTTAAAATCCTGTTAAGAAAAATTGTTTTGATAGCATGTTTTTGGCATAAAAGACAAGGTGCTGTAGGTAAGTGTGGGATGGTTTATTATTTTATTCATTTTTGCTAGGCCTAATCATGACTATTAGGTGTAGTTTTATCATATTTATGTCATGTGGGTTACGTTTTTAAGTAGGCCTATTAACTAAGAAACATCATATTCGCTTTATTCCGTAATACATCAGCTCGGGATGTTTGTATTGAAAATGCAAACATGGTGCCGCCAGTTAGCAGAATGACTTGTCTGGGGATTAATGGCACCGAAACAAGTCTTGCGCTGGTTCCCCGCTGATGACCCGATTTTTTAAAGGCTAATAATGCCTAAAACTTTCTTCTAAATTTCAAATTTTATGAATATGATTTGTTCCTTTCATAAATTAATTTGCTATTATGATTTAGAACAATACAGTTTTTCAGTGAATGGTACGGAATAGGACTTTGCTCTTAGAATATCGGACTTGATAGTGTTCAAACGGTACATGGGCTTACAGATTTAGGTTTGTTAAGTTTCTCTTTGTATTAAATAAAAGCTAATGACTTCCATTCTTTTCTGATATGCCTAAATGCACATTTACTCAGTATTAAAAAATTACTCAAAATTGACAGTCTTTTCTCAAGTGTCACAAACCTGACACATTAAGTTGACACATTGACTCAGGATTGGCAGTTAAATAGAGCTTAATTGTTTGAGGAGTAGGTGTCATCATGGAGTTTGTTTTACATCTCTGGTGCAGGACGTAAATTGTTACAGTCCTTGTTAGGATTTCCCTTGGTTTGTATAGGTGGTCTAGCTGCAACTGTTTATTTTACAATCACTGGGACTGAATATAATGCCCCAGCTTGTTTCCACTTCAGTTAAACATTGGCGGATGGTTTAACTAGAATATGCTGTCCAGCTAGAAAGGGTACATATTGGTTCAGGGGTAAGTCAAATTGTTCTTATCTGAACCTGTACTATGAAAATTTGGTAATTATGGTTTGTTTGACAGGTATTCTTCTTTGATATGAAGCTCTGCATTTATAAGCAAAACTTCACATATTTAGCTAATTCATAAATTGCCACATTCATATTTATTCATTATTATGTGGGTTGTCTTTGCTGAATATTTAGCTTAGACAAGGAGCCGCTACTCAGAGAGACATGTACGGGTAAAAGGCTCCGAAACATGTTGAATAGTTACCCGCTGAAGACCCTTTAATTTATTTGGGCTAAAACAGCCTATGTCAAAATTTTACAGAGGAACGTGTGCAATATGGACAATAAAACTTCTATGTATATAAGTTAGACAGGGACAGGTTAGCTTATAGAGAGTAAAGAGTTCGGACTGCGGAATAGGGTAATGACTACTAGGAAGTGGTTTTGGACAAAAAGACACAAATACAATAATGCAAGTTGTCAATTTTTGTCGCCTCGTGGAAGTTTGGGAAATGCTGCATCAAATGCAATTTGTGACATCTCTCTGTCAACTTCAGGGCAAAACCAAGTTTGAAGCCACTCGTGTCAATGATGATACGACAGACTTGGACGCCATGCACTGATGGTCAACACCGGCTGGACACGCCCAGTTCAGATCACAAACTATTCTTGGGAGTGGGATGTCTCGTACCGGTTGTTAGTCCTTTCCTTGCTTTCTTGTAGTCTCCTTTATCACACACATTGGTTATACTCTGTCCTACGAATGCCTTGGCAAACACCATGCTGGTCTCCCCCCCCCCCCCCAGCCCCATCAAATCCAGGCTATAAGCACATAAATTTGGTGTGTGCAACAGCTCACACAGTCACACAAGGATTTCCAATAACCTTTGACATGTAAAATAAGGCACTGGACAATGCTGATTTTTGGTTATGATGATGGTGATTAAAAGCCTCTGACTTGTTTGTGGGACAGAGTGTAATAGCAGTTGATACCTGTGCAGAATGGCCAATATCCAGGGACAGGAAGTAGCAGATGTAAACAAATGCATGTGTAGTTGGCAAGTCTTAAACCATGTGGCCAATAGGAAAGGCCAGAATTAGCTCTAAGATGTGTATTCGCCCCAATACACAACTGAATACACAAACATTTGGAGGGCTAGAGCTGTGTATTCCCATTAGTTTGTATTGTTAAAGCAACCTTAAATAAACCAGTCACTATTGATACTGTAGTTATATGATATTTGTGAGGTATTTTGTTATGCATCTGTATTTACTGTCTGAAATTTGGTGTTTCTATGTACAGTAGTTTTCAAGTTATTAAGTCACAAATTCAGGCATGTCATTCATTCACTTATCAGCAATAAGTCACTTTTTTTCTGAAAATGTATGAAAACAAAGAGTTGTGATCTCAGTCCAAGAATTCAGAATTTGCTATTATCTTGAAAAATTTTAGTTGTTGGGGGGGGGGGGGTCAGCCCTTGTGCAAATTCACTTATCTTGAATTTCTAAGTGACATGCCTGCAAATTGCAATGTAAAGTAATGGGAATACACAACCTTAGCCCTCCACTGACTGCAGTGCCCTCTTTTAGGCAGTTCTTGAACCTTCTGTTCTTGCTTTGCCTATTGCTTCCAAATTCAATTGGGACACTTCTGGGTACCCTTAATCCTGAGTGGGGCACATTACAGGTTGATTGTCAAGGTCAGCTTATGAGGAAGTGCTGTTCACAGAGCCGTTTTGCTTTTATGATGACATCTTTTTTGCCTGTTGGTTACAAGATGTTATTGACATGATAACTGTATTTCTCTTCAGCCTCCACAGCTGCTCAACAATGTACTTCTACTACAGCTGTCATTGGCGGACAATAGCATCTCCACTTTACAGCGCCTCATACCAGCATGGTTGCCTCTCCTGCACCAACTGACAGTCAGCCACAACAGGTTTGTCTGATTTTTTATCAATGACAGTTCTTTGTTCGGTGTTACATATATAATAAAAAAAAATAATAATAAAAACATAATTACATATGTAGCATGGAAGCTTTTGAAACAAGTAATCAACGTCAGGGGTCATATGGTCCTTGAACAAATAAACCACAAAAAAGAAGAAAAAAAAAGAAAAAGCAGAATGTAGGAGTTTTGTAAGGATATGGGTGATGATTGATGTTTTTATTCACCTTTTTTTTTTAGTAATTCTCATAGATTACATGAATAAGTTTTACCATTTTCAGTTTCTGGTTCAGATACATATGTACCACAGTGACTGTTGATTTATGGCTTAGGTTTTCCTAAATATGGAAAATTTTATTGAAATTTCTAGGCAAAGACTAGGCTAATTCATGAGCTGTGTCAACTATTTTCCACAGGTGTAAAGTTTTTTACATAGCTACATTGGAAGTAATTTCTTGCTTTATAATATTTCCCCATCCTCATTCGGTCTTGGAAAAATCGAAAGAAAATTATTGTTAAAAGCTTGAAATGATAATGATAAACTTGTGTCTCATAAGGATGAACTAAAAACAGTAGCTGATGTCTCAATGGGACTTTCATTTCACTTATAAATGATGTAGTAGTTAAATACTCTGATGAGATTCTTTCCAATCGAAACCGGTCAGGCTTTCTCCACAGCTTTTAGGTTCCATGCCACTGGCTTTGCTGGGTCTTACACATAGTTTAATAAATGCAAGATATGAAAAGCAGGTGATCTCCCACTGAGTTGGGAGACTTGGGGTCTCTAACCACAGTGATTTTATGGTTTACAGATCTTTGGAATCATCAATAAATCTCCTTTATTTTTTGGTCAGCAATGATGTACATGCACACATGCATTTTCAAATGACTGGGGTATATCATTTGAAATCAGTCATGCTACTTAGTCCATGACCATAGTATTTTAGCATAACTCCGTCAATTTATATCCATAGATATGGATGGATAGCACTTATAAACGTCAGATTCCATTACTTTCGCCAAAATACTTTATGCTAAAGATACACAGCAACATGATTGAACTTACACATACAACAACATAAAATTAAATGAATTTCAGAAAGTGAAACAAGATAAACAGTTAGCATCCATTAAACAATTGCAACCCCCCCCACCATTCCACCCACCCATCCACACACACACACACACTTTAGCCTGATAGTTGAATACTTATATCATACTTAACATCCTTACTCTTGCAAATACAAACATATACTCATGGTATTGGATTATCTGTGTCATTTTGACAATATCAAAATAGAAAGTAAGGTCATTTCTTTTCTAATATATGCATATACATCAGAAACCATGTTGATAAACCACAGTTATACACTCTTTTGTAAGAGAAAGCATACTGGTAGCCATATTGGCTTGTGGAAGTTGCATCCCCATGACCACCCACTTAATGCACAAACAGCCACTGCATTCAGACTCAGACTCAGACTCAGATTCAATTTTATTTGACAAAAAACAAGTGGTGATACAAAAAGTAATACATCTCAATTAGCAGAGTGTACATCTTTTATGCATCAAATGGCATGTATTACATCAAACTGGGCTGTCAGGATGATCCCTGCTAAGGATTAAAGATTCGCTATCGCAGGGGCCACCTAAGTATGATAATTTAAGCAAGTGGATGTACTGACTCGCTGGACATAAATACAAAGATAGCTGTAGGTACAAAAAGTTTTAGAATAAACTAGTTATATGTAGGAGCATATAGAGAAGGGCATGAAAACTTAGTTATTACAGATGTAACAGTTAACAATGGTGCAGTCCTCAGAATATTGGTTGATGAAATATGTTTTAGCATATTTTGAAAAACCATAGTATGAATGAGTGTCAAATTTGTTCTTGCATTGAAATTGCAATATTTTAATAGCAAAAGACCTCCATTTGCTGAAACACTTTTGCCCCTATTGCCCAACAACACCCAGATGTAAATTGTCATCTGCCTTGATGTTTTTACTTAAGTTTCTCATTACATGTTCTAGAAAACATTTGGCAGAGGTTTGTATTGTATTTGTGTCTTTTTGCCCAGAACCACTTCCTAGGAGTCATTACCCTATTCCACAGTCCGAACTCTTTACTCTCCATAAGCTAACCTGTCCCTGTCTAACCTATGTACATATGAAAGTACTATTGTCCATATTGCACACATTCCTCTTTAAAATTTTGACAGAGGCTGTATTAGCCTAAATAAATTAAAGGGTCTTCAGTGAGTAACTACTCAGAACATGTTTTGGAGCCTATACCCGTACATGTCTCTCTGAGTAGCAGCTCATTGTCAAAGCTAAATATTCAGCAAAGACAACCCGCATAATAATGGATAAATATGAACATGGCAAATGATGAATTCGCTAAATACGTGAAGTTTTGCTTATAAATGTAGAGCTTCATTATGAAAGAAGAATACAATGTACCTCTCAAACAAACTGTAATTACTAAATTTGTATAGTACAGGTTTGGGGTCCATGAAAGTACACCAAAAACCAGTTCACCAAAATGAATAATCACTGAACGACAAATTCACAGAATTCTTTTTTTTTTCACCATATATTTAAACTCACTGAATGAAAATTTGGTAGAATTATGTCTCCCGGTGGAAACCGGGGGACATATTATTTTAGTGCCCGTTTCTTCCGCTTGTTGTTGTTGTTGTTGTTGTTGTTGTTGTTGTTCAGGTTCTTCAATGCTTGGTTTCCGTGCGATAAGTCTTGAAAGACTTGACAGAATTTGATGAAACTTGGTAGGATTATGTATCTAGGCAAGACCTAGGTTGGGATTGTATTTGGGTGACCTTGACGTAATTTTCAAGGTCACAGGGTCACTTATGTGAAATTGGTTTCCGTTCGATAAGTCATGAAGAACTTGATGGAATTTGATGAAACTTGATAGGATTATGTATCTTGGCAAGACCTAGGTTGGGATTGTATTTGGACGACCATGAGCGAATTCTCAAGGTCACAGGGTCACTTATGTGAAATTGGTTTCCGTGCGATAAGTCTTGAAGAACTTGATGGAATTTGATGAAACTTGGTAGGATTATGTATCTATGCAAGACCTAGGTTGGGATTGTATTTTGGTGACCTTGACGTAATTTTCAAGGTCACAGGGTCACTTATGTGAAATTGGTTTCCATTCGATAAGTCATGAAGAACAGGATGGAATTTGATGAAACATGGTAGGATTATGTATCTAGGCAAGACCTAGGTTGGGATTGTATTTGGACGACCTTGAGCGAATTCTCAAGGTCACAGGGTCACTTATGTGAAATTGGTTTCCATTCGATAAGTCATGAAGAACATGATGGAATTTGATGAAACTTGGTAGAATTATGTATCTTGGCAAGACCTAGGTTGGGATTGTATTTGGATGACCTTGAGCGAATTCTCAAGGTCACAGGGTCACTTACGTGAAATTGGTTTCCATTCGATAAGTCATGAAGAACATGATGGAATTTGATGAAACTTGATAGGATTATGTATCAAGGTAAGACCAAGGTTGGGATTGTGCTTGGGTGACCTTGACCTAATTTTCAAGGTCACAGGGTCATTTATATGAAATTGGTTTCTCTGCAATAAGTCGAAGAACTTGATGAAAATTGCTAGAGTAATGTATCTGGGTGAGAGCTAAAATAGGATTGTAATTTTCAAGCAAACTTGGTCATTTGTAATTTGTTATCACCTGTAGCATATTCAGAGACGTAAGTGTTCCACCGGGAGACATTTGATTTTCTGTTGGAAAATCAGTCTGTTCTAGTTGCCATTGAATCAAATGGTTATTTCAACCAAATTTTGATGAAATTTCACCAGAAATTTCTTCGAAACCTGCTGTCTTTTGTTGTCTGTTTTATTCAAAAATAGCTTGTCTTATTGATATCATTTCTGCCTGACAGTGTTTTATTGTATTTTTTTGTCTGTTTTATTTATAATTATTCTGTTTTAAATGATGCCTCAAACAATCATGCAGACTTGCAAAAATTGGTGCCAGGAATACGCATGATAATAAAGAAACAAACATAACACAATCATGATGCCAGGCACCTTTGATTTCTTATATTGTTGTTAATTGATTCCTATATATTGACCCACTGTTCTTTTCTGTCAAGTGGCAATGCGGTCAAAATGATTTTGGATTGCATTACAGTTATGTGAATAACAAATATGATGAAAAAGCTATGCAACCTAATTCCTGTTTGACCAATCACAGTTCGGTAAAATTGTAATACGGTGAAATGGATTTCGGTTTAACTGTGATACAGTGAAATGGATTTCATTCTGATATCGTGCACCCTAGAGATAAGAACAATTTGACTTACCCCTGAACCAGTATGTACCATTTCTAGCTGGATAGCTTACCCTAGTTAAACCATCGGCCAGTGTATAACTGAAGTAGAAACAAAGTGGGGCATAATATTCAGTCCCAGTGATTGTAAAATAAACAGTTGCAGCTATACCACCTGTACAAACCAAGGAAAATCCTAACAAGGACTGCACGCAAACTTGGAGTTTGTTTTACATCCTGCACCAGAAATGTAAAACAAACTGCATGATGACACCTGCTACTCACTCTGGAAGTCTCCAAACAGTTAAGATCTATTTCACTGCCAACCCTGAGTCAATGTTCCAATGTAATGTGTCAGGTTTGTGACATTTGAGACAATACTGTCAATTTTGAGTAATTTTATTGATATTAAGTAAATGTGCATTTAGGCATGTCAGAAAAGAATAAAAGTCATTAGCATTTATGCCAAAAACATGTTATCAGAACAATTTTTCTTAACACGATTTTAAGTACAATTAGGCAAACTTGTAACTGTCGTAGGCCGCTGCTTGCTACCAATAGCCCCAGGGGGTTTAACCTGACAGAAAACATGTAAGCCTAAAATGTCTGAAAGTGAATATTAAAACAGAATGATGCCAAAAGATGAAATTATGTTGCAAAACAGACAAGTCTAAAACCGTAATATTATTGCAGCCAAACTTTCTAATAATCTTTGGATATTAACAGCAAAATTACAGTGCAAGTCAGAAAAGAATGAAAGTCATTTGTATTTAAAGAGCATGTCCCACTGTGCTAATTATGCCATAAGTCAGAGAAAAATGGCTATTTTTATCGATTGGTAAAAGAAAAAAAATGAAGTTTTGCTGCAAATGCACAGGAATGCCATGTTTTTATTGCCACATTGAATGCCTGCGTTGAAACAGTGCTGTTGTGCAACTCTGTCAATTCGCATGAATATTAATGAGGCATGACATCACAGGTGTAAGGCATGTGGGGAAGCTGCAGGGAAATCCAAGCTGTAAAATGGCGACTGCGAAGAAATAGCAGCCACCTGGCAAGCGATGCTGCGTAAAATATTGCTCCAATACCAATTTAGATGGTGTTAGCTTACTTTGTTTTCCTAAAGTAGATAAAATATGAAAGCAGCCTCAACGTACGTTTTATACGAGGTTGCGAGAGGACTCTCGGCTGTGGGTACATCTGTTCCGTTCACTTTAAAGAGAACGATTTTGTGGGGTGGAGGTGTGCAAAGTGCCACAAACTCAGGGCATGGTGAGGCAAACAGACAGTGATAAACACAATTATTCCAGGCTATTTCAGTAACTATTCAGTACCAGGTTGCAGTTTATTTTTTTATCACACCCTATGCTTATGGTTTTATTTTTGTTTCAACAATGTCAGACCTAGAACTTCACATCTTAGTGCTGGATGGCGGAACCTGTGATTTATGATAAAACTTTCTTAGGCCTACACACAGTCAGCAGGCGTGCAGTCAACCCTCAAAATTATCTGCTACATATAAGCATTATCGCAAATAGATTGTTGTTTTGGGCCCTAGCTAGAGTGCATAGCTCCATCGGATCAGTTCATTGTTAGAAGAAATGTTTCTCAGTTTTGAGGGAGTGACCACTGGTCATGGTCACACCCAAGTTAGAAATCCTGTAACATGAGAACTGTTATGTTATCAGTCATGTGCATCATCAATCCATCATAAATCATAAAGCGAGGTACAAAAGAGTGTTTCATGATGTTGCACAATTAAGATAATCAAGTGATACACCTAAAAATTGACTGCTACAGTGATAAGCATGGCGTGCACTTCCACAGGAACGTTACAGCCTGGTAAGACTGGCAAGTCCTTGTTTGCATGTTGTTGTTTCCCACTGGTTAGAAAAATATACATATATTATAGAATTATTGATTGGACCGCAAATATGTATTATATTTTTTCTAACTAGTGGGAAACAACAGCATTCAAACTAGGACTTGCCAGTCTACAGCCTGGTGAGAAAAGTTTCTTCCAAATCGGTGTAAACAGGTAAATGAATGCTTGCTTTGGGTTTGCCATGCATTGTATTGTCTGTATGAAGTTTGTCGAATAAAATGTGTTTAAACCAACATGTGTGGTTATTGCGCCAATTTGAATGAAATACAGTACATGCAAAAGTATAGGAGGAGTGGCACACACAAGATTGTGTCTACAGACGGGCCATAGCACTAACAAAGACTGTCTTGTAAAGGGAGATTTCTAGTCACACCTGAAATATCTGCCTTCATGCACATCTAAATATAACACATGTTATGTGTAGTTACTTTGCAAAATTTCAAATAAATCAATGCAGAAGTGTAGGAGTTGCAGATACAAAGTTGTGTTTCCAGATGGATGGACAGACAAGCTCATTCCAGTATACCCCCAAACTTTGCGAGGTATAAATGTTAATGAATGACCAACAAAAGAGGGATATTAATTAAGGCCATGCTACCTTGCACTTGACATCCACTGTACAGAAGTTTCTGTGAATCAAATATTGGTAAATTGGGCCTGGAAGTGAAGCTGTGGGAATATTTCCTTCTTGTCGAAATTTGGGGATTCATGGCATAATAGGGTGGTACCTGTCACCAAAGACCACCCCTAGGGAGGATAAAAATGTGGTGTTATGAGACAGGTGGTCTGACATGAGAGGTACAAATAACAAAAGCACTGATTAAAGTAGGTTAAAAAGGTGTTGTCTCATCAGGGTATTTTTTTATGACAGATATCACTGAACATTGAAGGGGGTTTCTGTCATAATTATTATTTTCCTTCTTACTACATTATTACTAAGTGCTCATTTGGAAAAGTCAGAACCACTGCAGTGAAGCATCTCAAATTGCAATCATTATTACTCAAATTTAATTCATTTCCACAAATATGACCATAAGTAAGCCTAAATTAGTACAATCTTTCAAATAAGATTTGTTCATATTAACCAATATTTAGTGCCGCCCTGCTCTGCAAGCCCAGGTAGATTGGGATCACAACTATGCCTCCATCATGATAAGGGCACATTTGCAGGTAATGTCACATAACTTGAAACACATTGTAATACTTTCTGTACCAAACATGTGACAATTTCTTGACATGGATGTGCCCTCCTGTTTGTCATGCTGTGGAATTGGGCACACCACTGGACTGCAGTCAATATGAATACAGTGGAACCTGTGAGCAGAGACGCCTCAATACAAGGGGTACCCGCCTTTAGTGGGCAGTTTGGCCCTAAACCGAATGACTGGCTCAAAAGTACCATATCTTGAAAAAATGGACACCTTTTGTCAGAACCCGTTGATTGTGTCCCTTTTACACAGGTTTCACTATGCTGTAGTTGGTACACGTGTATAAAGAACTCCTTGCTATAGAATTTTTTAAAATTTTTGCACAGTGTGAAATCACCCTGGACAATTATCGTTCAAAGTTTCATTTTCCTTCTTCAGAAGCCAGTGTGGCAAAATCACTAAGGATTTTTTTATTTGATGTGTGTTGCACGTGCGTCTTGCAGCACTCTCAACAGGCACACAGCATGTGCATACAGCCTGCAATAGTGCAGCACCGGCAGGAACAACTGAAAATGCTGGTGGACTGCCAATCTCAAATGGAAGGAAAGCTCATTCTTTCAGGGGATGGGAGATGCAATTGTCCAGGGCATTAAGCAATATTTGGTTCGTTCTGCGTTATTGAGTCATTCTCTGTTATTGAGTGCATCCATAAACTACTGGATGTTCAGCTTGTCCAGGTCTGTGTTTGTGCAAAAATGGAAAGTTGTGGAATAAAAAATATTCTTGGCTTGAAATTCATGTATGGATTCTTGACCATAAGATTTCATGTTATTTTAATATTTTCTGCATGCAAATACAACACAACAGGATGCAAATATAATGCAGAAAGTTTATTTCACATTATTTTTCAAATTATTAACATTAGCCAATGTTTAGTATCAATGATATTGATTTTACGGAGAAATAAATTATAAATTTACACTCCTGCTTGCAAAATTACACAGGTTTGCTGGCACTGTACTTAACGATCAAATCATGTTCACACAGTGTACAGTGCCATGTATCAGACAGAATGTTGACCTGGAAAATGTCTGCCAATTTTACCACCCCCACCCCGGAAAAACAGGTCCTCCTTCCATGCTCCTCGTCCCTACCACTCAACAAAGTAACCCATACTGTCCATGTGTGTATCTGATAGGGCAAAATGTACCTGTTGCCCCTGTAAATACAGTGATCTGGACACTTTGATGTCTCATTTAAACATGCACTGAGACTAATGTAAGAATTTTCATCTGTTCATATATACATCATTGATCCCTGTCACCAGCGACCACTACTACAGCAACAAAAAGTGGTCTTATGAGACAGGTGGTCTTTTATGATGGGTAAATTAAAACAGGAAGTACATGACTTGGGAATCTGGAAAGCGGCATCTTCTGGGAGGGACTTATGTATTGTCTACTCCCAGAAATGCAATCATAACGTATCACTCATATGCCAGCATCTTGGTGGATGATGATTGCCATTGCCCTGCCCGGCAACAGGTTGTGTGGTTGAGGTGGGGACTTATATGCATCTCCCATATATATTGATCACTGTGCATTTTGCCTTTCAGTAAATGTGGACACACTGTGCCCATATGTCTAATAAATGTAATCCTTGTGCACAAGTTGAAAATTTGCACAAGGGCTCTTGTGTGTTCAAAATGTTAAAATAAAACCCTCAGGTCTGCCTCCTGATATCTCTCATACTGCAGTGAAAGGAGTTCCTGGTGTATGGCGTTAATGGCACAGGAGGGCATGGGTACACAAATGCGCCTCCCAAGATATCCCCAGTACCATCGTACCAACTGTCTACATGCAATATATTTGTAACATCTGCAACAGGAAGGAAAAACTAGTGATATTTATGTTATATTGTATAATTTAGGGATGGTTAAACATTTTCATCATTTTTTAATCAGCAGGCGTACTTAAGTTATGAAATTTCATGAACACCCTCCCTCTCCAAATTAGTACATTAAAAATGATGATGCCCCCTCCCCCCAAAAAACATACAAAAATTGCACAAAATAGGCTAAAAATTGACCACCATTTTCCATATTATGTGAAACTGAAACAGACCTATTTAACCATTGTATCTAGTGACCAGGATAAATTAATCCTGGTCACTCGATACAATCCAGCACTGCCACCCCTCAAGAAAATAATCCAGGACAACTGGAAAACCCTTCAAGTTGAGGCTTCACATAATGCCACATCCCTGGCTAACAAAGAGGTAGGGATAGGTTTCAAGAGAGCAAAAAACCTCAAGGACATACTGATCCGATCTAGAATCAGACTTACAGAGAACCGACCTCAGAACCCTGGGATCTCTGGTAAAAAACACATGTCACTGCATTTACTGCAGATACTGCACTTGCTTTAACACATCTGGATGTGTTACAAGCACCCAGACAGGCAGAACCTATGTGGTTCCAGACCAAATATGTTGTGAGAGTTCGAACTTGTTTTACTTATTCACTTGCAATATCTGCAACAAGCAATATGTCGGCCAAACACTTCGTCTGCTTAGGGACAGGTTTCGCGAACATTTCCTATGTGTAGAGAACCAACTAGAGTCACAACTGTTGGGCAGACATTTTGCCCTTCCAGACCATACTGGACTTAATCTGAAAGTCCAGGTACTGGAATATATCCAAACCCCTCCCCTCCTAGAACGAACAAAGCTGTTATGTTTGGAGAGAGAGAGAAACACTGGATTCATAAATTACGCTCCATGGAGCCATTCGGCCTCAACTTCATGGGGAGGTGTGCTTACTCGCTCTGTATAATGCTAAATTTTTTATACCAAGCTCACCTCCTCATGATCCCAGAACCTTTTATTGACACATAAGTGTACAATAATCATAAAGATATCTCAAATATCTTTTACCCTTGTATGCAGATAGAGAAATTCCATTTCTCTCTGCCTGTCCCTGTGATAGGGCATTGGGTGCAAAATTCTTTTTTCACCTGGTAAAAACAATCGTCAAACAGCACCAGTTGACCCATTACAAGCTGTTTAATTACCATTTTTGGTAAACAGACAATTTCAAATTTCTGTTTGGAAAGTGAGTTACGTAGTTACTAGACTGGAATTTGGCTTCCAGTCTTCATTGCGCATGAGCAGACCTCTGCCTAACGTAAACGTAACGTAGCAACGTAATTGTTACACCTCACTATAAAAGTGATGGTCTTAATGAGATCCTTCAGTGCCTGATGAGAATCATTGGATTCGAAACGCGTCATTTTTCACCTCATTCTTTGGCTACTTAATTGCCTTGTCATCAGCTCATCAGACCTATTTAAACCCTCCTGCCCTGGCGTACTGTCAGCACTAATTAAACAAGAGGCCCATGGACCTAATGCTCTGCTGGCACCGTGGCTATTTCAAAGTTGCGAGACCTCAAGTGGCTTCTAAACATATAAAGCTTATGTTAATTTAGTGTATGAAACCTCCACCAGATGGCACTTCGACCCACATGTAATCATAGCTTACATGTGCAATTCCTGTGATGGATATTGTTGCATGTGCCAAGACAATAATGAGTGAGTCCTCAACTTTATGTTCTCAGTGACCTTGGGACAGAAGATTAAGGTCACCCAGATTATATAATACAAGAGGCCCACAGGCCTGGTACTGTGCTGACATTGCCATGGATGTCCAAGCTGCACCCTGCCAAGTGAATCACCTCTTTCAACTTTACAGGCATGGTGACCTGACAAAAATAAGTCAAAGTCACTGATATTACTCAAAATTCTAGCTTTGGACATTGTCTATATATCCTATAAATTTGGCAAGTCTAATTCAATTACTATTCAAGATATGGAATTTTATATCTTAAAACACATTTTGGCTCATAATTTCCATCATATTCAGGTGGCACAACCAGTATCATTAGCAACTTAGATTTTGACCTCCCCCACAATCCCACCAAATTTGGTGAAGATCCGCCAAAAATTAAAGATGCTAGAGTGTTAGCAAGATTTTCACATTTTGACCCCTATTTTACAAAAGATAGGTGGTGCCACCAATACCAACGGGGGCCTAGATTTTCATACACCCTATAAGCCCTGAAAGTTATATTGGTATAACTTAAAAACTGTGGATGTAATCACGCTAACAAGGAAAAGTTTACGGACGGACAGATATGAGCGGTCATGTTCATCACAAAGAGTGTAAAACCCTGCAAAGAGCCAACGATGACTGCATGTCTTGCACATGTAAGACACAGTCATACAAATATTTATAAACAATAATGGGATTAACTCCAATTGTAGCACATGCCCTAGTAGAAAAGAAATTCAGTATTTTGAATACTTTGAAAACTAGCTGCATTTGATGAAAGAAGAGGGTTCATAGTTGTTATTTTACGCTCTTTGAATTTTATATAAGTAATTGCTTGTGGTATTCTAAATTAAGACATATCATTATCACCAAACTCTGCAAAAACCATGTCTGCTCCAGGAAATATTTGCATTATGCACTGTGTGCCACCATTGGAATGAATACGGTATGAAAGGTCACCATAGTGACTGCACCCATTACCTGTGGGAAGGACCAGGCGTTATGCTGTGTTCATGCTGGTACAGCAGATACACACAGTCTGGGGAATATCTTGCAAGGCAACACTGGCAGAAACCAGGATGTTATGTCATACACTTTATATCTGTGTCTGTGTCATCAGCCTCATCTAGGTACATTGGTTCTTCAAGAACGCTTGAAGGTGCTGCCAACCACTCGGTCCATTGGAACACAATGTTCACACTGGCACCTGTATTTCACAGAAAATGTTAACACAACAATTTAAACAAAATGTCATTTAACCCTTTCCCCCTGGAAGTAAAATGTTGTCTGCTCTCATAGCTTTTGGTTTATCTCCCCTGTAAATGAAAACATTTGCAACAGCATGGAAAATGTAGATGAGAAATGTCAAGATACATTGTTATTGTAATGTGCCCAGGTTAATGGCTTCCCTTGGCCCAGGTTGGGCACTTTGCGCATAATCTGTACCAAGGAAAACTGTTGATTCAGTCTTAATCTAAATGGAAAGGGTTATTAAAGAGCTACAGGGACATGTATTGCCATTATTTAAGGTGTTGCAATGCTGATCTAGTGAGTGAAATGGGAAATACATTAATGATTTTAACTTTCAGACAACTTATAAATGTATGTACAGTCAATATATATATGCCTATGTATGCAGTGATTGATTCAGAGGTCGCAATGATGATTTTAAGTTTGTATAATTATTATGAAAAGCAGGGATTGTCACAAATAATAGTGTTTCCTTGCCACCTGATTTTTTTCTCAAAATGACTCAGGCTTACATGTAAAAGTGGGCAGACATATTTATAATGTATCAGTTAATTATATGGTGACACACTCAGACACAGTTGAAAATGATGATTTTACATGATGCAGTTATATGTTTTAACAATACTGGTGGCTGCTTGCATGCATAAATACTTACGAAGCCCTTGCCATTGGCATTGTCTTTGGGTATCCATTAAAAAATATAAGTGGTTTGCCTCAAGGACAAAACAAACATTTATCTACAGACATGCAGCCTATTTGGAACAAATTTTTCTCACCTGTGAAATTATACTTCATATTTCTAGCACTACATAGCTGTCATTTCAAGATTCAGTTTGTCAGGTGTACAATTTGCTTTTTAGTCATATCTTTCAAGTTCTTCAACTTATCATGTAATAATATACCATGGAGGAAGGTTATACAGAATTGTTACCCTCCAAAGTGATATCTTTGGGGTAAATTTAAAAAAAAAAATGTATATAAGACTGTTCATAATGGCATGCCCTTGGCGAGTAGCTTTCCATGGCATACCTTGGGTGCATTGCACCAGACTCACCCCCAAGGAAAGCTACTGACTCAAACCAGGGTTATGTTCATACAAAAATAATGTTCAAAGACTAAAACTGTTCCATTTTGAGCCATAGTCAGATCACGTCAGTTAGATACTGCCACAACCACTGACATTGGTAGCCCACTTGGTGTCAAAAGATACTCTCCCCCCCCCCCTGCCCCCAATGGGTGAGCAGTGATCTAAGTCATAAATTTTTAGATTGATTACATTAATCTGCTCAAAAATAGGAAAAAGTTTGTCAATTTCACAAAAATTCTCACAAAATTCCAGCAATAAATATCCAAGTTTGGTTTAAAATGAAGGGGTGGGCATGGCAGTTTGATCTCTCATTGTAAATGTTGGACCTTCAGGCAAGGGAATATATGTTTACATCATAGCCCATACTCCATTTTTTTATTTACATTTGACAGTAAAGAATTAGTTGGATGTAATTATATAATTGTTTTAAAAGTTTTAGTTAATCAGTTTACTGTCATAAAATTATTTTTCAGAGATCATGGTTCCTTTGTACAAAGTTGATATTTTCATCAGTGTTTAAATTAGGTACAGTTAATGGAATCCCCTTTTAGAAAACAGGTTGTGGCTTCAGTTTATTAAGTTTGCAAAAAAGGAAAACCTATTAAAGTAATATCCAATTGGAAAAAGTGACTCCACTTTTAGGCCAAATATCGCAGAAACATGAATCCCAGAGGTAACAAACCTACATGTACGTACTCAATTGACAGCATGTTTGTCAGAATCTGTCTCCAGTAAAGATGGAACTAAATATTAACAAATGTTGTATAAACATAAGCATTTTGGGTAAAGTGTTTTTATTTTTTTTCTTTAAATAAAATATTCAAGATGAAATGGTCAAATTTGTGCTATTATAATCTTGACACATGTATCTGCAAATATGTATCAGGGCTTTTTCATAACTGTATCTTTTTGTTTACAATGGTGATACAAAAATTGGAAAATGGTTATTTTTGAGAAATTGATAAGGTTTGTGTGACTCTTCATATGTTTTTACTTAGAGAATTTATAGAGTAATTAAAATAACTTTTTATTTGATTAAAATCAGATAATTTGTTTGAGAGAAATATCCACGTGAAACAGACATTTTAGAGCAGATAACAGTTGTCAGTAATGAAGATCCAAAGGTTAACATGGCCCATTGACTACTGTGTTAACATTGAAAGTAAATATTAGCTTCTTCGGATTTTATTTGGGCTAGAACTTCTAAACTTGGACATATGATAGACAACATATACATGTATGTCTACCAAAATTTTCCCAAATCTCAAAATGGACAAAATTATCTAAAATCAGTTGGACAAAATTGGCCCTAGCATATTTGGCGACAGTTGTAATTAATTGGTTTGAGTATCCCATGGAAAGGGTGGCATTTTCTGTGCGCTGCAGCTTGTTGAATAAAGTTACCTGAGTCAGGTTTGCTGCAGTACAGATGTACTTTAGCGGTGGTTATGTAGGTGCATTGTCTGACAGGCCAGGTGAGAAATATAATGCTGAAAATGTGCAATAATGTGACCCTGGCCAGAGCACAATTCACACACCTGTACAAAGATAACATCCAGGTGTTGTTTCTCATTTCCATCATTAAAAATTGCTGAACTTGGATTTATATAAAGAAGTAAATTTGCCCATGTGTTAGTGACATTTTTACCTGTCAGAAACATTTCTCCAAATTTTAAAATGTTATTTTGCTGATTTTTTTACTGAGACATGCTGATATATGTAAAATAGAAGGATTTATAACTGTTACAGTACTTGTTACCAAACACATCACCTCACAATCAGCAATTCTGTTACTGAAAAACAAAGATGGACATGTGAGAATCAAAACAAGGGTAAATCTTGTGTTATATGGTGACACAGCCACAAGTCTTGCATTCAAATTTACAAACGCCATTTCACATAACACCTGCACTCAAAACTCAAAACAATGCAATATTGGTAAAAAGAGTAGCTCATGCAACTGGTTCAGTACCCACACAACACCTGTATGTGTATGTACATGTCAACATCAGCTGTACAGCCCAAACAGATGTCACAGGATTATTAAGCATGTTCAAAAGTTTTTTGAGGTGGAGATATTAAAATTGAATCATGCACAGTTTACTGTGATGCCAGGGCTTTGCCATTTTATTAAATTTACATGGATTACACATATCCTTAATGAAAATGAATTATAAGTGGTCAAGAGAGTCCTTTTAAATTGTTTAAAAAATTCCCTCTCCCAACCGTTTTGATGACTAATGGGAATGTCCATGTATGTTGACAAATAAATGAACTTCCTTGGTCTGTGGAAGAAGAAAAATGTGAATCATTTAAGGATATTTCCTCAAAATGAGAATTGTGTTTTGATGATTTACAGAATTTTTCTTAAATGCAGAGAGATATGGTGTGGCAATTTAAAGAATTTTTCTTAAATTATGAGGAGTTAAATTTTAATGATTAAAAACAGTTTCCTTAGAATGTGAACATATGCATTTTGACAACAAAGTCAAAATGGGATTTCTCATTGTCTGTAAAGGTTGAAGCAAAATTCAAGGATAGTTCCGTTATCTTGTTTGAGAATTTATGTTTGTGGAGTTTGAATATTCAGTCAATAGGTGTATTGTGTAATTCTGGAAATGTCCAACATAATGAGGAACTTTCATTAAAATTGAATAAAAGTTGCCTCCAAATTTTAAGAACTATTCACTGTAAAATAATGATGGCCTCAAATTAAAACTTTGTTATTTTCTTTCGCAAGATTCTGCAGCTCATTTTAAGTGGACAATTAAAAAAAATACACAAATTGATATTTCAAAATTATGTGAAAAAAAGGTACTAGTTCTGGAAAGTACCTGTCCATTTTGGAAAGAGTTGATTAGTCTACTGTCAACAGCTTTCCTCTGGACACTCTGGGTACATTGTGTGCAGGCTGGGTGTGCCCAGCAAACTTTTTGACTGAGGATATTGGAGGTTTAATCCCTACACATATATATATGTACCATTTGTACTTAATCCTTGAATGTACCAAAAGAAGTTGGTGACCAGGGGTATGTAGGGTACATTCGTTCCATACCAGTCCCTGATTTTTCCGTATATTTACCTAGATTTAAGACGACAATTGCATATTTAGATATATTTTAAATATTAAAAAAAAATGAAATTCTTCGTGAAAAGAGCTTTCATTCAAGTACCAACATGCCTATAGTCTCAAGTCAGTGGTTCTGGCACTGCCTGGCAAGTCATGCTGCAGCTACTGCAAGGGCAGCTGCAGCATGACTTGCCAGGCAGTGCCAGAACCACTGACCAATACCTGTCACCATAGTATCGAATGAGTTAAAGCCAATAATTATCTGTATCATTTGTACATGTTTGTTTCAGTCTGATACAGCTGGATCCATTAGGTGGTTGTATAAGCCTTCAATCACTGGACATCAGCAATAACCAGATCCTAGGTAAGTTAAAGACTCTAAAACAATATTAAAGGTGTTGACCAAGTGCCTAAGTATGTATCATGTGCATTTTGATAAAATTTGATCTGCAATTTTCAATGAAAAAAACAAAACAACAAAAAACAACAGCAAAGGTTCAGTCAAAATTGAAGCAGCTAGATCATGTAGATAGTATATGTATGTAAGACATTTGCTACATATCCTGACTTTGAGACAGTAGGGACACTAGTGGTTAACCTCACTGGCCTACCTTTCTTGTGTGGTTACAGGTGCATGTATACTATATACAAATGAAACGTGTGCATGCACATGTAGTCTTCAGGATCTTATTAACAATAACCAGTTATAAATTGTACGGCATTAAGGGTAAAATTAAAACAAGCTTGACACAGGCCCACAATTTTGTCCATTTTATGAGTAAAGAGCAAGGCATATATGTACATGTATTATATCATAGACTGCTTATTACAGTGTATATTTTTTATTCTGTAATTGTGCCTTTACTACCTTGAAAACAACTGAAAGGAAACCACAGTATCAGGTGGGCCACAGGGGGCCAGTATAGTATAGTATAGTATAGTATAGTATAGTATAGTATAGTATAGTATAGTATAGTATAGTATAGTATAGTATAGTATAGTATAGTATAGTATAGTATAGTATAGTATAGTATAGTATAGTATAGTATAGTATAGTATAGTATAGTATAGTATAGTATAGTATAGTATAGTATAGTATAGTATAGTATAGTATAGTATAGTATAGTATGATTGGATATTGAGTAGTTGTAGTACCTTCCAATTTATTGTATGGAATATTTGTATTTTCAGATGTGGATAGTTTGCTGCCTGGCCTGGGTGGCTATGTACAACTTAAGGAGCTTAATGTCAGCTGTAACCCTGTCATGGCTGACTCTAAGTGCAGGTACACTTGTAATTCATCAGCAAAGTGTTCATTTGTGATTTGGAAGTTGAATATATATACCTAACTAAATTGTTGCACATAATTACAAGATAATTTTATTTCTGACAATATGGCCCATGAAACAGATCACAGATAACACTTATACAGTTACAAACAGCAGAATAAAAGAAGCCTAATCACATCAATTTTAAAAGATATGAAAAAAGTGATCTAAAAGAATTGTGTATTTTGTGAATTTGAGATCTGCAAGGTAACTTTATATCCATATTGCATCACAGGGAAGCACTAGTTAGCCCAGATTATGTTGACACTAAATGCCATGGTGGAAAATAAGCTTACTTATTGTCAGGGCTTTATCATCAAGAGGCCCATGAAAAGCAAAATGTAGATAATGAAATTATCACTTACAATGCCATATCATTCCTTGTAAGAGGCTTAGGATATTCTCAAAATGTGAGTCTCAGGTTAATTTAGACTTATAACACCATTTTGCATGATGAAATTTAAAATATTAACATAACTTGAATATTTTCTCAGGGGCAGGGGTGCCAACAGGAGATATAGAAAATGTTTCATGGCTGATAGTGACTTCCTCTTATTCTCTCATGGGGGATTGTTGTAGGTGAGGAAAATTCACGAGTGACCTGTGGTCATTCATAAATTTCCCCATCAACAACGATCCCAAGTGAGAGAAAAATAGGAAGTCACTCTCTAGCCATGCAATATTATGTTTATTTTAAGTTTAATTGGGTATACATTGCAAAAAAATATGCCCTAGGCCTACTTTCAGTGCCAACCTGGTGTGCTTTGTTTGTTGACATTTATCATAGCTATTCCATATCATGTGTGATGTGTAATCAAACATCACTTGTTCACACTTGAATTTTCATCTGTATGTTAGTGCACTACATCACCGATGTAGGCACGTCACAATCTAGTTGGAACAGTGTTTAGGTCATATGATATATTTTTGAGTTTTACTCTAGAAAACGATAACTCACCTCAAGCATGGAATAAAATAAGATGTCAACCCATGAGCACATTGCGCCAAGGACCTGGTCATGACATGGTTCTTCTTGTTGGATAGGCCAGGTTTAATGCACAGTATATGTTTAGTTTCATTTTCTGAAGGAGAGAAAAAAAAAACAGCTGGAGTTTGTGTTGAGTTTTGTAAATATCAAACTTATTCATGGAGGAAATATACATGTAAAATATGTATGGATACAGCCCTATTAATCATAAGTAGTGTACATACATGTATGTATACTCACTCATAGGGAATGATGTTTTATAGTTTAAACATGGCTGAAAACAAAGTAAGTGAAATGCTATAAATTTTGAGAAACTCTGGGCAGAAGAAAAAACATACACGTTAAAAATCTTATGCATGCTGCAGGAAGTATACTGCAAATAGCTTTATTTTTATGTTTGAATTTTCAGTTTGTGTAGTTTTGACATTTCACTGCAGTTTTAATTTTACTAATTTGAATATAATTCCCATTTAAGTAGTGTTAAAATACTATTTTACTATTTTTGTTTTCATGGTTTTGTGCCATCAGGATACTAGGTGAAAATAAGAGTAGGGCAAAACCAAAGCAATGTAGAGTATGTGGGTGAAAGCCTCTGCATCAGTGTCCCTCTAGGACCTCTATTTTTACCCTATATGAGCTCCATTGCCGTGACCAACATAGGTCCTACTCTCACCAGGAAATCCAACTACAGGTCAGTTGACTGTGTGAATGCAATCACACAGGAAAGGACAACCACATTACTGTTGTGCACTGCTAAAAACAACTGGGCACAGTGTGATAAAATCTTAACATATGGGAATACTGCTGGGTATAGTGGCCATTGCTTGGGAACTGCTAAGATCAGTTTCTCCATACACTTCCTGCGAGTTGGCTTTTCTGGCCAGCCGGACCATATGATTGTAATGTTTACACACAACTTGGAACCCAAAGTCGGTCAAATCTGGGACTCCCAGTTGCAAAGCCGTCAGGTTTATCCACTGGGCCATGGACATCTGTTGTAATGCCTATCAACAAAATGGATCACTAGTTATGACACTGCTGGCTGTTCCCCCCTCCCCACTTCTGAAACGGTCATAAATTGATTCAAAATGGAACAATGTGTGTGCTTCTTTGCATAGTTGTCAACACCCAAATATTTTGAATCTGGAAATACAGCCACAAGATGTATCCAAACAAAGAAAATGGGTCATTTTCCCTCAAAGTTGCCTCATTTTAACAACTTTTGGAGTCTCCCACCAGAATTGGCAGAGTTGACAGGTCTGCTTGGTTAGGGAATTTCAAAGGTTTATGTACAAATGGTCTTTATTTTTCTGGCTGATTTTTTTCTTTTTGGAATATATGGGTATTTGTTGAGTTGCCAAGTACAGTCTGTTACTTCAGAAAGTTTGCTCTATTAATGCAGTGTTCATTTGATAACAGGTCTGCAATTACGTCCAAACTGCCATGCCTCCAGAAGTTGGATGGTGCTTCAATTGACCACCAGGTGGTGGCACCAGCTGAAGACAGCTTTCAAGCCTCCTGTTCAAGTCAAATTCAACAATTGTTGCACCTCCAAGAAGCTTTTGTGCAAGCATTGAAGTATGCAGTTCTAATTATTAAAACCATATACAAAATGAACAAATTTCTGTTGTAAATGTGTAGACTCAACTGTGTAATATAATGTTAACATGCTTATTTTTGGCATAGAATTGATGACTGTGTACCAGTATATCATCTTTTTAAAAGTACATGTAATACAAACATCCACCCATGTATCAGTGAAAATATTGCTTGAGATGGCAAAGTAGAGAGTTTGACATATGTCTAGCATAGACTTTATGTAGTTTGTGTTGTTTATTTATGTATGTATATTAAATACAGCACACCAAGATTGAATAATAACTACACATATGTTTCGTGGTGGAGAATATACATGTATCAAAATCTCAAAATTCATTTTGGTGTTTGACAAATTTGCTCCTACGAGTACACGTATCTCAAATAAAGCATACTCCTGCCAGTAAAATCATAGGTTGATTTTGTTACAGGAGGATGGAGTCAAGCACAAAAGACTACAGCAAACTGTGCAGAGAACACAGACAGTTTTACAGCAAAAGCTTTCAGTTGGCTGTAGAGCTCAGATACATGCATGAATATGGAAACAGCGGAACTGAGATGGCCATCGTAGATGACATCAGCTTGACGAGGACAGACACAATACTGGAATCTGCTAGAGACAGTAGTATAGCCAACAACAGCAATGTCACTGCCAACATGAAGAATGCCTTTGATGCTGCTGTCAGCAAAGCAAATGTGGAGAATTCTAAACCGCAGAGTGGGCGTGGTACACCACGGACAACAAGAACACATGATGGGACCACAAACACATCTGTTCGTGCAAGTACTGTGAGCAAGATGCTGCAGAAGGAGAAGGTTGCTAGACTTACCAGGTAATGGCCTCACAGGAAATTATCCTTAAGTGTTTTCTGTGAGGTTCTTGTCTGTTAACTCTGCGCTGAATAGTGCATGGGTTATGAAATATTTCCTTCCTTATAAAGATTTCTTTTTATCAGCGTATTGGTCATCAGCAATCTCAAAATTCATATTGAGGTATAAAAGCATATACATGTAATTCTTAAATTTGTAGATTGAGGAAAATGCCCATTCCCCGTGAATAGAGACTAAGTTTATGACTGCGTCAACAGCTTTTCCGGATGGGATTGGGTGCCAAGCACCCAGTACATGCCAAGGAAAGCTGTTGACTTGGGCCATGATAGGTGTCATCTGCAATTCTCATTTAAATTGTTTTTCATTATTGTTGAAATTACCGTGATCAAAAACATTAAAGCAGGTGACATTTGGCCTCCAGCTAGATTAAGCAGCTGTCATTGCACTGTATGTGGATGCTACTTATTGGGGGGGGGGGGGGATTGAAAGTTTTGAATAAAATAACCATTTTAAAACATGCATAAGTGTATTTCCCCAACATTGTAACATCTATCTTTGGAGATTTGTGAGGTTAAGGCACCCACATTGGTAGTACATTTTCCTGTAAATTTAGCTGCAATGAATAGAGAATTGTACACATGTATTTAAATTCCTTGCAAGAAGTTTTTTTCTTGAAGTACCAAGTTGCTCACTCTAAATTTTGTGCTTTTGCATTGCTTGGAAGTCAAGACCAAGGTGGGGCGTGACTTGCCATGCAATGCCAAAACCACTGCTTGAGTCCTTCACCAACATGTGGTATGGAATGAGTTAACTCATTCCATACATGTACCAGTACCTGATTTTTCCGTATATTTACCTAGATTTAAGACGACAATTGCATATTTAAATTCTTCATGAAAAGAGCTTTCATTCAAGTACCAACATGCCTATAGTCATAAGTCAGTGGTTCTGGCACTGCCTGGCAAGTCATGCTGCAGCTACTGCAAGGGCAGCTGCAGCATAACTTGCCAGGCGGTGCCAGAACTACTGACCAATGCCTGTCACCATAGTATGGAATGAGTTAAGAAGCACATTAAAATCCACAAGCTTTATTCATTGTTCATCATTTTTTTTTTTTTTTTTCAATTTTATTTTTATGTACATGTATGTGTAGGTCACAAGAAGTAGCAGCCACAAAGATACAAGCATTGTGGAGAGGTTACTCTCTAAGGAAAGCGCTGGAGGATCACAGCCAGATGTGGCTGGCAGCAAGTACCATACAGGCAGTATGGAGAGGCCATGCTGTCAGGAAGAGGCTGGGCTCTGTCAAACATGGCCAGCCATCACAGCAGTTTAGGCCACAGGTGTCTCCCGCCGAGTATGCAGCTATGTCCAGAGCTGCCGTCAAAATACAGGTAACCATATAAAGCAGATGAGAGTGGTATGTTGGAATTCCTCAGAAGAGCTTTTTCATACAAATACCCATATGCTTAGGGGTACTTCAGAGCAGGGCTTACCAGGTAATGCTATTGTAACTGAAAACTGCAATGAGACTGGGTGACAAAACCATTGAGTTGTAGATCCCAAATATTTTATTTTATGTATTTTATTTTATTTATTTTATTTTATTTTTTTTTGTATTTGTCAGATCACTTCAAGTCTTGGACAAAGTATAATTTCATTTGTTCAAATGTTCATCATGGCATGGCTGTCCATTCAGCACAAATATTAAGCAAAGGCCCTGGGTTACCAGAGTGCTTACCCTATTATTTTACCACACAACACATACATATTTGTTGGGATAGGAAAGTGCAGGTTCAATCTGCTGTCCTTGGCTGGGATTTTGTGTTGATCTGGGATTTTCACATCTCACAGAAAGAAAATGGCCATCTCACAAAAATGTCTCACATCTGTTTTTTAACCCTTTGATACCAAATTTTGGACTGAGTCAACAGCTTTTCTCAGCGCACATTGGGCGCAATGCACCCAATGTGCACCAAGAAAAGCTGATGACCTGGGATGTTCTCTCTTGAACTATAGGCATGCTAGTACTTGAATGATTTTTTTGTAGAATCTGAATCCTAATGATAATTCAGACAAGTTTTACATAAGTATATAGACTTCAGTTGTGATTGGCACTGTAAGGGTTAAAAAACAAAGTGTTAAATCTGATAGAGCTTTAAGTGATTGTAGAGCACACAAATCTTAATTTCGGGTAACCAGTAAGTATGTGATTACAACGTAACAAAAAAAAAATGAATAAGGAACAAAGCAGTGAACACTTGTTGCAACTTGAGATACCTTTATGCTTGATTTTAAATGGACTCTTGTGGGGCCAATAACTTGCTACATGCTGTTTACAGCTGCATAAAAAGAGTTCTATCAAAGCTAGTACTTGAAAATCCTATTGATTCAGGTTGTCTTATAGACCCAGTTTATAATTGTTAATTTGATTGTGTTCTTCTTCTTGTGGTTTCATTAGGCACTATGGCGTGGTTACAGAATACGAAAAATCCTACAGTCGGCATACCAGTATGCAAGATTAGATGAAGATGATGAATTCCCAGAGATAGACCTAGGGGACTTTGACTTCAGTGAGGTTAGAACAGTTATTAGATCTTATTTACATTCGTAATTGCGAATATGCTTCTAAGTTGCATAAACTTGTAGTGTAGCTGTTGACAATGTTGTGGAGGACACCAACATGGAGAGCAAATACAAGTCAACAACTTTCTGTGGCATGAACTGAATGAGAAGGGACCTACTTTTGCCAGGGATTCTTGGTGTTTTCTTATGCAGAGAGCTAATATCTGTTCCCCACATAAGTATCTTTTATGTCAAATTGTTTTCATGACTTCAGACTGTCTGTGAGAGAGATACGTTTGGTATAAACAGTGGCAGAAGCAAAGAGAGAGATATATATGTTTGGTATAAACAGTGGCAGAAGCAAATATAGGTACCATAACATACTTGTTGTTCACAAAGAATTAAACTTTCCTTTAGCATTTTTTGGTTGTTGTTTCAGATGGACTTTGAGAAAGACTGGTTGCCCCCGGATACCCCACAACTGCCAGCAAAGTAAGTCCATATACAATGTACAGTAACAAGTTTTCTCTTCAAATTAAGTAAAATCTGTACAGTGATATGTTCAGAGGATGACTGTGCAGAACCTGTCAGTAAAACTGATGTTAGTTAGTCCACAGATATACAGCTTTTACAAATAAAAAACATTATAAAATTCCCAAAAGTGTACAAATGTTTATTTTATTGTGGAGGCATAAGAAATCTTCAGCATGCAGGTCATTGTAATAGTATTAATTTTACCAATAGTTTGATGTGTTGTCTAAGTACATGTGACTGATGACTATGTTTGAGGCATGTAGACATGACAATTCATAAATTTCTTAAAATATTGTCTTGACAATGGCCTATGCAGTGAGGAGTCTCCTTTTTTTAAATTTATTAATTAAAAACAAACAAACAAACAAACAAGCAAACTGCAGGCTAAGTGATGTACTGTCAACTTACTTGTGCTCTTTTGATTAATAAGTCATCCCAATACATGTATCTATATTTTCTGGATTCATTTCTATGACATCTGAATATTTAAATCTATCTGGTAAAGAAGTATTTTCAAATGTCTCCACATTAAAATAATAAATATTGTCTAGTTAGTCCAGCTTAACAAGGAACAGGGTTGTCAGCATGAATACAAGCTGCTCTGTTTTTTAGACCAGTCACTTTTATCTCTGCCAATACACAACCTCATTTCTCTTAATTACAGGTGTACGGAAAAGAAAACTGTGTTGGGTTTTGAAAGTGTATTACACATTGTGTTTTAACTCTTTGTTGGGATGTGAAAATGTATAACGCACTGTGTAGTAGCTGCTCAAGTGATGATCACTACAAAAGTTGTGCTTCTGCATATTGTGAAAATTACTTGACAACATTCAAGTGCCTTCAGAAAAAGACCTTTCATTCAAAAGTACCAACACACCAATATTTCTACCAAAACAAAATTTTGTAAAATGCCCAGGTCAACAGCTTTCTTTAGTATACATCGAGTGCAATATGCATATGTTGAAGAAAGCTGTTGATTTAGTCAACATGTAGCAAATTGTTGCCTATTCAGACAAACTGCTAAATTTTATTGCAGTCATGCTGTACTTGCTCAACCAGCATCACATCGCCCCACAGCAGGGCAGATGCCCCCGTTCTTTGACAAGCCCCACCCTCCCAACCAGCCCAGGCAGGCCTGGCGCAACCAGGAACCAGCCATGTCAGACAGGCTTCTTACAGACACACCTGTGGCCAGGATGAAGCCTCCCCTGCCTCCCACTTCCAGGATGAGTGACCTGACCGCAGACACACACGCCACATCCATCCACTCTCGCAAGGAGGACAAACTGTCAGAAGAGTGGTAAGCCAAACTTGTGCTGTATTCTGACAGCTGTGACTGATATGAAATCATAGAAACTAGTTGTTATGCATCCTTCATAAGAGGGGATGCATATATTGTTTAGTCTCGTCATCCACTGCCACCATCTCTGTCCACCACTGTTGCATATCTTATTTTCCTTATATTTCTGTATCCTCTTGACTAATTGCCTCCTAATGTGGTAAAGATAATCGATGGGTCTGGGAAATTTTTCCCGTATAATGATATACATGTATAACCTTGAGGTGAAGGTCAAACCCTTGTTGCATTTTTCTACTGACTCAGCAGGTTTCACATATTGGCTTATTTCTTCTTAATGGTGCATTTTAGGCCCAAGGATACTATTAAATATTAATAGGAAAGTACCTATGGGCTTTCAATATGTATGGTTTATTTTTCAGTTATTTATTTTTTGGGGGGGGGTAATTTTTGCATTCCTATTGACATGATTGATTACCATATATTACTAAGTCAATAGGATGTTGCAATGATACTTCACATTTTGACTTCTTCAAAACTGTAAGCCAGATTTACTTGAATCCTTTGGCATAGATACATGTACTCCATAGATTTTGGGAATTTTTTTCATATGATTGTCGATGACCTTCAGGTCATAGGTCAAGGTCACAATACCTTGCAACATAAAATGGTTTCCCTACCACATCTTCAAATAAGTATGATTGAAGTCCATCAAACTTTGTCATTATTTCCCCCAGGTGAAACTTCCCTTACATTTAGTAAGAGGTGACTTTGGGGTCAAAGGTCAAGGTCAAACATTCTGCAGAAGAGTGGTGGCCCTCTTAGAGGGATGGCCTCTGGTGAGAGGTGCCTGATGGGGGGATGCATTATGTTTTTCGTACAAAAAACTCACTTCTAGTTAATTATGATAATTTGGACAAAGACCTGTATATTTTGAATGTACAGTTAAGCCCGGCTAAAACTTAACAACCAAATGCCTTTTTTTTGTGTTACAAAGTGTTGTACTGGGGTTTGTAAAGGTTGTAAAAGGTTTGAAAAAGGTTGACAAAGGGTTTGTAGAAGGTTGACAAAGGGTTTCAAATGGTTGAAACAGTTGCAAACCATTTCAACATTTTCATGAATAAGGTTGAGAAAGTGTGTGAATTGGTTGTTAATCATTATAGAAAGGTTTAAAAGTGTTTGAAAGGGTTTTAATGCAATAAGAGGAAATGGTTTTGAAATGGTTTGGAAAGTGTTTGAAAAAGGTTGGCCTTTTACTCAAATGGTTGGAAAAGGGTTGCAAAAGGTTGATGTGTTTGGTGACTGTTAAGTTTAATGCGGGCTTAACTGTATAACTTTGATAGTACTGTAACAATGCCTTTTTAGGTCTGCTGACTTCTCAGTCAGTAGAGCTATTGAAATATGTTTGTGTCCCACCATCTGTCTTTAACTTTTTACATTTTTGACTTCTCAAACCCCCCGCATGGAATATTCTGATTTTGCACATGGATGTTCCCCAGGTGGACCTTGACTAATTTATGAATTTTTTAATTGATTTTTTGAAAAAAAAAATTTTTCTTCTCAAGATCTACTGGGCTAATTGCTTTGATATTACACATAGGGTCATCTGGGGTCACTTAGTTCTTATTGTGGCCTCCAGGTGGCACTAATTTTTTTCCTTTTTTACCTCAGCTGACTTATCAGTCAGCTGAGGTTTTTTGAGGGTCCGTCGTCCGTCCGTCTTCCGTCCGTTCGTCCGTCCGTCGTCCACAATTCACATTTTCGGCTTCTTCTCAAAAACTGTCTGCCAGATTCACTTCAAACTTGGTGGAGATGTGCCTTGGGTGATTCTCTACCAAGTGTGTTCAAATGGTCACGGTCCAGTGATTTTTGGATTTTTAATGAATTTTTTTGTTCTTTTTTGGGTAAATCTTAAAAAATCTTCTTCTCCAAAACCGCTCACCCAATTGCTTTGATATCAAACAGGAACACTCCCTGGGACTCATAGTTCTTAATTTGTGCACCAGGTGGCGCTGCAATTTTTTCCTAATTTTTTATGAATCTTTGTGTGTTATAGCTATTTTCGACTTCTTCTCCAGAACCATCACTCAGATTAAGCTGAAACATGGTGGATATGTTCCTTGTAGAGGGTCAAACAAAGTTGTTCATTATGTGGGAATGCTGCGGATTCCTGATTTTTAACGATTTTTTCAATTCTGGTACTTGTCGGTCAATGCAGCTTTCCTATTGATTACTATGGAAGTCAATGGGCATTCTAATGCTAATTCACATTTTTGACTTCTTCTCCAAAACCGTCATCCAGATTAACTTCAAACTTGGTGGCAATGTATGTTGGGTGGGTTTCTACCAATTTTTTCAAATATTCATGCTCCAGTGATTTTTTGATTTTTAATGAATTTTTTTGTTCTTTTTTTGGACAAATCTTAAAAGATCTTGTAAGTCAATGGGCATTCTAATGCTAATTCACAGGACAACTGACACGAAATTTACTGTTTACTTGATAACTTGAGATCTGTTTTGAGTTAGCAGCACATGTTAATTATTGTGTATGAAGGTCATGCTGAGACGGTACATGAATGACCTTGACCTCGTTTGTGGGGTCACAGTGCAACATACATGAATTTTACTCTTCATTATAACTTGAGAACTACTTGAACTTTGATGTTGCACATGTAAGTGTTCTTCTATAAAGTTCAGACTTACTCAGAACATGGTGTCCTTGATCCTTTCCCAAGTTCATAGAGCTGCAAGTGTGAGGAATGTCAAGATCAGCTGAGGCACGGGCTGTTCACCCAGCCCTCTTGTTTTCTTTTTGTATGAATTGTTTTGTGTGAATCTTGGTAATGGTGGACCCTATGCCCCTTGTTCCTGTTAAATATCAATAAGAAATTGCAATGTGGGATTTGTTTTGGCGTTATCCCTTTTGACCATGCATGACCTTGCAAGATCAAATTTAAGTTCAGTGACATGTAAGCTTATATCTTGATCCTAAGCCTGTGATTACCATGTATGGTCACAGGCCACATGAATTGCATGGATTATTCCCCACACCGACAAAATGGGAGCAGGGGATATAGTAACAAGCTCCCTTTGTCCTGAACATGCACATGATCACCAAATCCTCCTTAAGTTTTTGTGTTTTAAGGCTATTTTTGACTTCTGTTATGATACATTAAACTTTGCTACCACTGTTCATGGATATAGCTATACAGACTACAATGCATATGTTGCAATGCTGCAAAAGCAAATTCCAGTCAGCAGGGTACAGGATCATCATAATCCTCTTGTTCAAAATATTATTTGATTGTCATGGAGGAAAAATGGATATGTATGTTGTGTCTTGTACTGAAAAAGTCTGAATGGTGTTACTTTTGATGTGGAAGAAAATTGAATACATTTCTGTTTTGCATCTTAATTTTGTGCTTAATTGCACATCACTATGCAACAAAGAGTTGGCAAATTGAGGAAACACCATTGCTGGATACCACTTGTAAATAGGGAGCATTATGTGACTCATTTTAAAAATTTTTACTTATGTCTATCTGTGTATCTATCTATCTATCTATCTATCTATCTGTCTGTCTGTCTGTCTGTCTGTCCGTCCGTCCGTCCGTCCGTCCGTCCCCCCGCCCGCCCGCCTGCCCATCCATCCATCCAACCATCCATCCATCTAAATTTAAATCGAAGACCATGTCGACTAAATAATCACACAGACTGAGCTACATAAAAGGCAGCAGTTTGTTGCAGCATTTCTTGTTGGACTATTCCTCAGGGGATTCAAAGATACAAGGACAGCAGAGCTGATGATGCAGAGAGCAAAGAAACTCAAATACAATGCCACACGCAAGAAGAAACTGGCAAAGCTGGGTAAGATTGTCTTCTTAACTCTTACAGTCTGAATCAGTATCTCTGGACTCCAGGCTGCTCATTCATTCATTCATTCATTCATTCATTCATTCATTCATTCATTCATTCATTCATTCATTCATTCATTCATTCATTCATTCATTCATCCATCCATCCATCCATCCATCCATCCATCCATCCATCCATTCATTCATTCATGGCGGTCTACTGATCTACTAAAGAAGTCTTTGAATTTGTGGGTTGCTGGTCAACACACTATTTAATATGTGCTGATTTTTGCAAATTTTATTCCATGTGGAAGTTATAACCTTAAACCCAAAATTCTTTTAAGTGATGTGATATGGTTCCATGCTATGGAGAGATGAGAAAAATCATTATAATGCCTTTTTATAGACATTTTACAATAAGTGAGTGCTCTCTGAGAATATTCAAGACCACATGACATTTTTAGTTTTGGAGTTTGGGGCATTGAAAGACATCGCTACCTCTTTAATTAGAGCGGTTAGGGCTTTTTCCATACCACATGTAGTTTCTAGCCAAGAATGGACATAGGACAGTGTCTTACTGCTACCAATTCATAACAGTGCCTTCAGTAAGACTTCCGGTCTAAATAGCTGAATTGTATGACATCTTAGCATTTGATCTTTAAGCTAAATATATGGTAGCAAGTTGTAGAGTGGCAATGTTATGATTCCCAGTCAATGGTACATGAAGCTTGACAATTATGGCAGAAAAACTTCAGAGAAAAGTTTGTGGTGCTGGTATGTAATAATCTAGAGAAGAAAGGGCTTCATTGACCCAGGAGTGTTACATTTGTTTATGTTGCTGGTCTTGATGATTATGCCAAGTTTTGTCTCTGTTATCCATGGCTATAGAGCAGTCACATTGGAATCTTTGTTTTAATGTTGTACCCCGCTATAAATGGTACAATCAGAAACTTTAATGTCTGGCTACTATGGATGTGTGCAAATATTTTTTAGCCTGCTGATTTCTGGAATATTTATTAGACATACATAATTGCTTACGGTTATGTTTCAGATCCTCGTCAAAGGCTGGCTCTGCTGAGAAAACTGGAGCAATCCACAAAGATAACACCAGTCCAGCCACCAGTCAGGAAGGCCCTGCCCAGGAAAGAGTATTTCCAGGGTAAGTACCACAGCACAGTGTAATATGTTTTAGCCCATCTTAAATGCACAAAAGCAACCATTGTCTCAAACGTTATCTTTTTTTCTTCCATTTTCATTGTACACTTTCACTTATTTCAGTTATTTTATTTATATTTCGGATTGTTTCAACTGAGAGTTTTGTTTCATTTACTTTCATGAGTTTTTCATTTCTTTATCAAACTTTGTTTAAATGGAATGGGACAAAACCTGTAAAAATTAATTAATTTAAAAATAAAAAAAAAGGTCAACATAAGTGGAGCTGCATCTGGTGGACTCACCTCAATAATGACCTTTCGTCATGATCTAAGTAAAACTACATATTCCACCACCCTGGTTTGTGCCTTCAAGGCATAGGTACAAACATGTTAACAGTGGGAAATAATATGGCTTTCATAATAATTGGAGAAAGTTTCCTCATTAACCATAAAAGTGGTCACTTAAAAATTTTATATTAGTCTAAAATGGGTGCAGTCACACGTGGTGTGGCCCTACATATGTTGGCCAGAAACCCCCAAAAGTGGCCGCCCACACTTTAACGGTTAACCACTGTCATGCTGGTACGGGAATTTCATCTGTCAAAATTAAATCTGCCCACAATTTTCGGCAGCAATTGACATGCAAACTGCAGGAAATTTGGACGAAATTTTTAAAAGGGACCCAGATGTTCCCTAAGACAAGTCAACACAATAATTGACTTGCGTGTTTGGATAGAATTGTAAGAGTTAAGTTTGTGTTTTTGTCGGCTTTTTTCAGCGAGACAGGCAGAGGAGGAGCACAAGGAGCAGGAGAAGGCACAGGAATACCATCACAAGGCACAGAGGACATTTGAGTGGCTACACACACAGGTCACACCTGGCTATGAAGTCACTAGTTCCAGGATTCAGCAACAGGGGTCAGTCACACTGGATCTTGCTTCATTTTTAACTTTTGTGTTGACATATGTGACTTTCTTTTGATCTGAAATAATTATGTAAATGCCAAAAACCAAAACGTCTATTTGAATACTGTTTTGATCAAATAGTTTTGGACGTGATTTGGAAAGTGTACCGCATCAAAATGTGAAAAAGAAAAGTTAGTTTGTAAGTCTTGTCATGTTTCATCCAGTGGAAAAAATCTGTGTCTTATTATCGAGGGAAACTGTTGACCCAGACCATTAAATTCTCTGGACCTATAGGCATGCTGGTACTTGAATGAAAGGCTGTTTCATGCTGAAAATGAATCTAGCATGCTTATTATAATTGAGGGCTTCATCTTAAGTAGTTTGACTGTAGTCACAGTGGCATTGAAAGAGTTAAAATCTGTTGTATTATAATCTACTTACACACCATTGCATTGTCCAAAACTGAATAATAGTCTTAATGTTGAAGACAAAAGATAAAGTTACATTTTGGCGTGCTGTTAAAGGAGATTATACTTATATGTGTTAAGGAGGTTGTGTCTTGGTATGTGTTTAGGAGAAGCAGTGAGGGTAACCTGCCACATCTAGATCCTGGGGTACTTGCTGGTCGTCTCACACAGCTGACTGTGAGTATGCACTCTGATCCAATGACACTACTTGTATGTGACAGCATATAAAGCTCAAGTCAAACCAACTTAGCTCATTCCATACTATGATCACAGGCCTTGGTCAGTGGTTCTGGCACTGCCTGACTTGCCAGGCAGTGCCAGGCAGTGCCAGGACCACTTACTTAAGACTATAGGCATGTTTGTACTTGAATGAAAGCTCTTTTCATGAAAAATTTAAATAATACTATGCAATTGTCATCTTAAATCTAGGTAAATATACGGAAAAATCAGGGTCTGGTATGGAATGAGTTAATATACAAGTACCTGAATCATCACAGTGGTAATGTATGGGGACTTTCATCATAGTTGTGTGCTGCTAGGAAAAGAATTTTGTCTGCAACATTCTTCTCTTGAACAGAAAATTAAAATTAAGCAATAAATGAATGACATGATTGCATTTACATGTAATATATGTATGAATTTTTGTAATAGAAATCAAAATATCCTCTAAAGTCAGGTCAACAATTTTCAGTATAAGAAAGCAGTTATGAGTTTAATCCTATCCAGTTTAAGTTGCCCAAAAGTGCCCTGATATAAATTGCCCCTTGCTTTGATTATGTCTCCCGGTGGAAGCCGGGGGACATATTGTTTTAGTGCCCGTTTCTTCCGCTTGTTGTTGTTGTTGTTGTTGTTGTTCATGTTCTTCAACACTTGGTTTCCGTGCGATAAGTCTTGAAGGACTTGACAGAATTTGATCAAACTTGGTAGGATTATGTATCTAGGCAAGACCTAGGTTGGGACTGTATTTGGGTGACCTGGACCTAATTTTCAAGGTCACAGGGTCACTTATGTGAAATTGGTTTCCGTGCGATAAGTCTTGAAGAACTTGATGGAATTTAATGAAACTTGGTAGCATTATGTATCTAGGCAAGACCTAGGTTGGGATTGTATTTGGATGACCTTGAGCGAATTCTCAAGGTCACAGGGTCACTTATGTGAAATTGGTTTCCATGCGATAAGTCTTGAAGAACTTGATAGAATTTGATGAAACTTGGTAGGATTATGTATCTTGGCAAGACCTAGGTTGGGATTGTATTTGGGTGACCTTGACCTAATTTTCAAGGTCACAGGGTCACTTATGTGAAATTGGTTTCCGTTCAATAAGTCATGAAGAACTTGATGGAATTTGATGAAACTTGGTAGGATTATGTATCTTGGCAAGACCTAGGTTGGGATTGTATTTGAATGACCTTGAGCGAATTCTCAAGGTCACAGGGTCACTTATGTGAAATTGGTTTCCGTGCGATAAGTCTTGAAGAACTTGATGGAATTTGATGAAACTTGGTAGGATTATGTATCTAGGCAAGACCTAGGTTGGGATTGTATATGGATGACCTTGAGCAAATTTTCAAGGTCACAGGGTCACTTATGTGAAATTGGTTTCCGTTCGATAAGTCATGAAGAACAGGATGGAATTTGATGAAACTTGGTAGGATTATGTATCTTGGCAAGACCTAGGTTGGGATTGTATTTGGATGACCTTGAGCAAATTCTCAAGGTCACAGGGTCACTTATGTGAAATTGGTTTCCGTTCGATAAGTCATGAAGAACTTGATGGAATTTGATGAAACTTGGTAGGATTATGTATCTAGGCAAGACCTAGGTTGAGATTGTATTCGGATGACCTTGAGCGAATTTTCAAGTTCACAGGGTCACTTATGTGAAATTGGTTTCCATTTGTAGGTCATGAAGAACAGGATGGAATTTGATGAAACTTGGTAGCATTATGTGTCAAGGTAACACCAAGGTTGGGATTGTATTTGGATGACCTTGACCTAATTTTCAAGATCACAAGGTCATTTATGTGAAATTGGTTTCTCTGGAATAAGTTTTGAAGAACTTGATGAAAATTGCTAGAGTAATGTATCTAGGTGATAGCTAAAATAGGGTTGTAATTTTCAAGCAAACTTGGTCATTTGTAATTTGTTATCACCTGTAGCTTATTCAGAGATGTAAGTGTTTCACCGGGAGACATTTGATTTTCTGTTGGAAAATCAGTCTGTTCTAGTTGATATGTATGATAATGTGTGTGTGTGTGTGTGTGTGTATGTGTGTGTGTGTGTGTGCGTGTGTGCGTGTGTGTGTGTGTGTGTGTGTGTGTGTGTCAATTTCTTGTCAGGAGAAACCATTTGTGGTGAGACTTGTAGATAAAATGTATCATGATGGCAAACCCCAGGTCATCAGGTCATCAGGTCATCAGGTCCCCTGGGGAGCAACTGTGCCTGGCCTGGTTGTGCACATTGTGAACACCTGCACCAAGGAAAGCTGTTGATTCATGCAGTCATAATCCAACCAAGACAGCAATATCACAAGAATGACTTGAGAGCAGTCAGATGGCCTAAACATACAGCATGATATCAAAACAAATATATATATATAGATACCACCACTTACAAATGTAGCCTACTTGAGTGCAAAGTCAGGTCTTTTGGAGAAGTTAATTTAACTGTACATCTATGTGTGTATAGAGCCCAACAATTTAAGGAACTTCAAGAAAAAAATTGAAACTAAATCTTTTACCCAAATGTGTTCTCTCAAGTGAACATGCAGATTTTTGTACATATACGTGGCTCATGATAAGAACTGTATGACATGTTACAGGGCAGCCCAGTGTCCATAGAGATACAGTCAGTAGAAAGTGCCAGTCAGCAAGGAGACAGTAGGGCTCCAAGGAGACATTCCTTTGCTGAGAGTCCCAGTGAGTATGCAGTATCAACCGTAATAATGATGCTGATGATGATGATGATGATGATGATGATGATGATGATGATGATGATGATGATGATGATGATGATGATGATAATTATAATGATAATGATAATTGCCACATGGAAGTCTTTATATGTATATTTAACTTTATGACCAGTCTTGTTATAAATGAACATTTAATTCAGTGCTATGAGCATGATGAATGTACATGTACCAGTGTTCCTGTTTCTATGATGATGATGATGATGATGATGATGATGATGATGAAATATACTTATAGCTTACATACATATTCCATGATGTGACATATTATTGGAATATTTGTGAAGAAAATAAAATGAATCATAACCCCTTTTACTTCATAGTCATGAAATTAACAGCTTAACTGTGCCCATTGGAAATCTACAATTGCTGACGTTATTTGCTTTTGCATTCTTTACATTTGAAAATCTGATCAGCTGTTTATGTTGTGTGAAACTATCAAAATCACTGTAAACTGTTGAGTTATCAATGGCTAATTCATAAATAATTGCAAAACATCCAAATGGTATTTTTCTTTTATTATCAATTATTTGTCGGTGGCCAGATGCTATCACATTCCTCTGATGGAGTTTTTTGATACATTTTTTGAGAATGTTTCTCAGTCAATCTTTTGATGCAGTGTTTTAGAAGCCTTGTTTTCTTTCATACCTTCATTGTTCTTCCTGCAACAAGTTTGGAAGACTGAACATGAAAACTTCATGTGTGTAATTTATACATGTATTGTGAAAGGTGATGAAACTCTTTTCAGGCCCACAGCTGGGCGTTGGGGTGTTTGAACCTCGATCTTTTCAAGTGAAGCCCTATCCCCATCCAGGGAACCTTTATCACCTGCAAACACAGACGGAGAACACTGCCAGACGTTCCTAAATGCAGAGAATACCATATTTGGTGACCTGTGTCTAAAAAAATTTCCAGGGGGGGGGGGTTGGAGGGTTGGAGGGTGATGTGCCCTTGGGTCACTTCTTTACCTTGGCTTCACACCTTTGGCGCTACTTCACAGGTTTGTTTACAACAAACAACCCCCCTCTTTAAAAAGGCTGGTTATGGGCATGTTATTGTTGTCTTTACCCTTGAAATGTTTGACGTAAGGAAAATATTTATATGCAAAAATGAGTAACATATTAATAAACACTGCACTATGGTACAGACTGTACATTTTTCCCTGCCAATAATATATTGATATTGTATCATATGGGTGGCCTAGTGATAATATTGTATCATACAGGTGACCCAGTGATGATACTGTATCATACAGGTGACCCAGTGGTAATACTGTATCATACAGGTAACCCAGTGATAATATTCTATCATACAGATGACCCAGTGATAATATTGTATCATACAGGTGACCCAGTGATAATATTATATCATACAGGTGACCCAGTGATGCTGCCACCAATCAAGACCACCTCAGCCCCCACAGTCCGACCCAACGAGAAGATGTCATGGCGGCGACGTGAAGTCAACCAAAGTGTTGGGTGGGGAGGGGGAAAAAAACGAGCAACAGTGAGAAAACATTGACCTTGACCTGGTTTGAGAGACCCTCTAAATTCTGGTCTGTGCTTCAGCAGTATATGTGCATAGTGATTGAAAAGATATGGACACATGAAATCAAAGTACTTAAACCGTGGTGTTGTTTCTCTGCAGATTTTGAGTGAATTAGTGAGGTGTTATCACATTCCATTGACAGAAATTGTTGATACAGAATGTGAGAATTTTTGTGCATTGTGCTTTACCTGCATCAAGGAAAGCTATTGACTCAGCTGAGTCTTCTCTTGACCAGGAAAGGGTTAAGTCAATCACAGCATGTTTCTTGCCACCATGTTTCTTTTTTTTTTTAAACCCAAAATCTGCTGAGAAAACTTTGTCAAGCCAGATGACAGGGACAGGGCTATAATATTGGAGTTTTTTGTTTTTTTGTTTTTTTGTGTTTTTGTTTTTTTTTTTTTGTTTTTTGTTTTTTTGTAAGAATGGTGGATGCTCTTACATATTTTCTTAAATGCACACAATCTTTCTCTGTGGTGGTAGTGGGTGGGTGGGGGTGTGACAGTACATTGGAAGATCACTTTGGTAACTGAAAGTACATAATTATGCATAGTGTGCAAGTATGAAACACAAATGTTGACATGAATTTCATCCTGTATTGTCACCTGGCTGAAACATTGTGTACAAGAGCTTTATCTTTCCATGTTACAGTACAAAACATGAAATTCTGAGTGTATATAAAAGGATGTGTAATTATACAAATATTTCTGTTTCATTGCATTACATTCCAGTATTCAAAGCAATGATTGTACAAGTTGTATCATTTGGAGATACTCAGGTGAAAATTTATGTGTACATTATTTTTTCGTGATATGTTAGTGACATGTTCAGTCATAGAGAGGCTGCATGTTGTTTCGGTGTATTTGCAGACTGTGGTACCTGCTGTAAAGATCGTTTGCCATGATAGACTACTTGTCTCCTTACTACAACTCTTTGCACACACTTTGCAATTTTTCTTTGTCAATTGACCTGCATTTTAAGATGACCTGTTGTATACGACCCTGTTTTGCTGGATGGAGGGGTGGTGTTAAATAACAGGTATGACTGTACTTTCCCATAACTTGGTAATGTGATGACAGGGATCTCTCATGGCTTTATAAAGCATAAAGGATGGGCACACCATAGCATTTATGGGCTTCATGTGATCAAAGTTGCCAACGTGAGGATTCACATCACTTTCACTATCTTGAGATGATTTATTGACCAGATTTGGTTGTATGTATCAGACTGTCTCTCTGACGGTGACTGTTGACTGTGATAAAAGATCAAAAGATCAACTATTGCTCAGCAGTTTCCACATTAGGCCCTACTGACTGTGAGACTGCTTTTCCCTGAATAGTGGTCTCAATGTCCCTCTAAAATGTCATGAATGTTTTCCTCATATTGTTAAGTACACATTTGACGTTGAAATAAAAAAAGTGAAGCACTGGCAAGGCTTAGGTTTATGAAATATTACAACCAAACAGCATCTGTTCACTGCTGGGTTTAGGCTTAGGTTTATGAAATATTACAACCAAACAGCATCTGTTCACTGCTGGGTTTAGGCTGTGGTTGTCAAAATGACCTATGGCATCATTAGATCAGAAAAAAACATTCTCACAATTGACAAAATTGAACAGGTGCTGATCAAAACTATACTGTGTCCCACAAGTGTGTCAGAGACATTTAACCACTGTCATTACCACTATATGGTGCCTCCGAGTTCCCTTAAAAAACTTTATATTTTGTCAAATTATGCAAACAGTGCTGAAAACATGTGGCCATGATTCACTGTGATATCCAAATCAAATGTTTGTTTGCGTGACTGTCCCACAATGCATTGTCCCATGTTGAAAATGGGGCTCACCAATACGTACATGATTTGCCAGGGTATGTGTCACATTTGTAACATGTTAACCTTCCAGACAAGTTGAAATAAAGCGCTGTGTTTGAGTTGACTTTACTGCAAAATAACAGCACATGTTGGCCAGCTATTCTATTAATGCACAATTCGCTTATGGCTGATTAGAATGACCTTTTCTTTTCTTTTTTTTTTGTCAAATGGGTGGTCATTTGTGGGGTAATTTTGCCAGTCATTGGTTACGTGCTACAGGTGGTCTTTCCATCAGGTCATTTAACATTGCAAAAGCACCCGTGCAATGGAAAACTGGTCATTTTGACCAGGTGGTCATCCTTCCCAAGGGTCGGTCGATTTAATTATGAAGTATTCATGCACAGTCTACAACTATAGTTTTGTTGGTGTAGTACCTATTTATCAAAGATAATAATTAGCTTTATTGTACATAAACTGAATTTGAAGTGATAACTGCAATGTAACTGCTTAATGTATGCTGATGATCTGGTTTTACTGTCAGATTCACAGATTGGTCTGCAGACTGATTTAAATAGGTTGCAGAAATATTATGACAATTAGAAACTCACTGTCACTACATCAAATGCTGTCATAAATTCCAGGTGCATTCTTTTCGTGGTTAACTTCAATGATTCATATGCACCCCTTCAATTCACTCAATGCAGTAAAGTTAGAATTTAAAGCCAGGACTCTAAAATTTATTTCATTATCATTGTGTTTGGGTTAAGTTTGTACATATTGTATATTTCATCAAATGGCCAGATGAGGGTGTATTTTGAGTTTTATTCAAGCATTGCATATTTACAGAAATATGCACAAAGTCAATTTCATAAAGCAGCAGCCCATCTCATGGCCATTTGGTGTTATATTGAGGTCGAGCAATTACCTACGACTTGTTGGTCTATTGAGATCAGCGCCTAGACAATTTTATTTATACCTGATTGTAAAAGCATGAAACAGTAACCAAATTTTAATAAAATAGAATTGACATTAAAAAGTAACTTTGAAGAGAGGATGATGGTTTAAATGAAGGAAATCTATTATGTAAAGTGCGGGACTGGTTTCCCTGGCCAGTCTTTTTTACAAAAATTATTTATTTATTATATTTATTACACCAGCTGTCCCATACAAAACTGCAGAGAATAAGCAGAGAGCCACAGGAATATTATTACTAGCTGGCTGTGGTCCTTCAATTTCCTGTCTGGATTTCTTGCAGCCAATCACAAGCCTGGCGGTTCTCTTGCTGTAAAGTGAATGAAAATTGGACTTGGCTCTTTATACGCTTAGTTAATTTTTCTTATCAGATCCATCTAGTGTTGCAGTTGCACATCAAAAATAAGCAGAGAACAAAAAAGCCTTGGAAAACAGCCTTTGCAAAATGAAAGAAAAAGCAAATTGAAGAGTATCAATACCTCTTTGTAGTTGCAGACTGTGCATGAACACCTCTTAATGAAAATTCACTTCCAGATATTTCCAGCAAAAAAGGCCACAAACAAAAATCTACAGGTAAATGCAATAGGTTCCAACTTGAACACCATAAGTGCAAGACAACATACTTGCCTAGAAAGTATGACATTGATCTGTTCAGCAGGCAACTGTCAGGCTATCACAGTGAAATCTTAAGACCTTTGCTTAAGGGCCATATCACTTGTCACACTTAACAGCATTTGATGCATGGGGTTGGGGGATCACCACCTATTGAGGTGAACTTGCTCAAAGCATATGTGGCAAAGAATATGAAAGTTAGAAAAACAAAACAAAACAAAAAACCTTACAAGTGCCAGCTTGATCTGTTGCAATACACACACAAAGTACAGACATTGCCGTATTACTATTGCTACATATAGGCTAGGTCTAGTGATGCTGAAACATGATACATATATCTTGTAAGCTGAACTTTAATAAGGTATATTGTCTAAGTTACTGCTCTCACCAAATGATAAAATTTTACTGTAGAATAGATTCCATTAATGTGATAATTAGTGACCTAGGCCTGCAGGCAATGAAAATATGTACCTGATTTGCTTTCAACATCCATGATGAATTTTAAAAGTGTACAGACTGTGTCTTTAAAAAATCCTATGTGGACCTATCATTAAAGCGAGGTTGGTCCAAGGAACAAGTGAAAACTTTCAAACCTTACTAACTGTGCAAGATATATACAATAAAGTTTTGACAGGCCAGGTAGTCAGCAAAAATACGCCTGCATGTTCCATGGTGTTCCCATGCTGTGTGCAGAGACAAAACCTGCGATCACATCATATACATTGACTGTGGTAAAACATAGGAAGTGAACAGTCGCTCAATATATAAAAATATGTAAAAAAATCATAATAAAACAATATTTAATAAACACAATTCTATGTTGGGTTTTAATAATCAGCTTAGCTAGGCCTAGGCAAGTCCTTGGCCTTAGTTGCATAAGCCCAGTTACATGTAGGGTCTATGATGCTTGATGAAAAAGTTTTGAGCCTCATCCAGTTAGTGAAGTGTGACACATCAAACTCGTGTCATTTCCATCAACTTCTTGGTCAATCACGTAAGTGCCATTTACATGCATTAACTCTTGTGTTCCAAAACCACTTTAATATTTAACCACTTTTGCAAAGCACTGGTTTTGGTTTATGATAATACCAGCAATAATTATTTTCTTATAAACCATTTTTTGGTGTCAAAATATTCACTTGTGGAAAATCATATCAATGAAGGTGTTCTCTTCTGACAGTTATGTGTAAACAAAATTCAAAATTTTGAAATTTTCTCTTCTGTTCAGGTTAAATCTTTTTCATATAATATAGCTCATGTAGACATATACTAAATTGGTACTGGAAGCCCTCAGGAAGAACATCTGCTAATATTGATAAATATTCTAATATTATTGGTGAAATTTATTCATGTTAATGAGGTGATTCAGTGGTGTGTCCCCCAAAAATGCTTATTTGGAAGGACATTAGTGTGAAAAACAATTTAATCTAATATATGGAACAAAGTATATTGTTTCTGTGACACGTCACAGAGATAAAAATAATAATAAAGGTTGTAGAATGTGTGTTACCAAACTGAAAGTCTGTAAGGTGGAGGTCCTTGATTTTAAAATATTAAGATTTCTTATATGTAGCACACTTCATTTTTTTTATATGGCTGGTAGAACAGGATATCATAAGCAAAGGTTTTTCAATTGTTGCACATATGCATATGTGGAGTTACTTGATAATTCACTTTATACTTTATTATAGTCATGCTTCACGAACTGGGTGAGGCTCAGAACTCTTAGAATTCATCCAACCCTAGTGGAGCAGATTCATGGTCCATATTGACGAGATCAGGTGTGATCATGGAGTTTCACTTTGATGCTAATTGGAGGGGGTGAGCAGGTCAAAAGGTCAAACATCAAATGCTGTGGAGCATTACAAGTGACATGGCCCTTTACCTAGCCCTAGAGGTACATTCCTCATAATTGTTGCCACCACAGGAGAATACCCACCACAGAAAAAAAAATGGTTATTGTAAATTATTGCATTTCCGTAGTATGTAGTGTGATGCACATACTACGGAAATGCAGTAATTTTCAATAATCACAAATGCACTGTCAGCTCTATCTGCTCAGCCCCCTGCCTTTAGGCCATTAGGCCTTGTTTGCATTCCCGCGCAAATTTTTGTGCTCCATTACAAAGTTTTGTGTTCCTTGTCATACTTTTTTTGTTCCCACACAAAACTTTTGCATGTCCTCACAACAGTTTTGTTCATCCAGGCAAAACTTTGATTTGCTTTTGTGATATTATTGAATAGTATTTGAAAAAGCATTGAAAAGTAATGCCATTTTTTTCTCATGCTCCCCCTTTGAGGCTCTGATTCTACTTTTCACGGTGATTTTTTTTGTGTGTGGGAGTACTTAAGTTTTGTGACGCAATGTAAAGATTTTGTGAAGGAAAACATTTTTAAGTGTCAGCCCCACAGGGGAGACCCTTTCTGTTTTGTGTTGTCCGTTGCTCTGTCTGTCCATCCAGATGTGCATCTGGATGTGCATAGTCTCGTGACTGCAATATCAACAGAATGCCTCCATGTTATTTGCTCAAATTTGGCAATATGCTTACCTTACCTTACAGATGAACTGATTAGATTTTGGTGGCACCATGACCAAATTTTAGCAAATGGCAGCCTAATTACATGCTCGTTAGGGCTTGTTGCTGGAATATCTCCTGAATGTTCAAATGTATTTTGCTCAAATTTGGCAGTATGCTTATCTAGCATGCCAAGATGAACTGATTAGATTTTGGTGTCATCATGACCTAATTTGAGCAAATGGTCGACCCTTCAGTCAACGCTTGCATTGAAGGTATGTCTAGTTTCTCCTATTTCCGCTGGGGCTCTATATTATTAAAATCATTGGCTGATTGTCCAGATTTGATAGTTTGCGGAGCACAGGGTTTTGTGATGGATTTGTGGGACAGAGTATAAGGAATGTGCGTTATAAGCCAGCATTCAACTACGTCTAAAGGAAAGAAAGGAAAAACCAGCAAGAAACAATCCACTCCCATGGATAGTTTGCAATTTGCCAGTGCTGACCGTGAGGTGATCGATGCATGGTGTCCAGTATGACATCTGTGTCAAAACCACAAGCAGCTTTAGGCTTGGTTTTTCATAGATGTTGAAAGAGAGATATTACAAATTGAATTTCATGAGACATTTCTCAAACTTCCACAGCGAGAAAAAAATATTGACTGTTCACATTATAAACAAGTACACCGAGGAATTACTGCCAGGCTAAAAATAACCATGCTAAGTCAGCCCAAACAAATTTTATTATGAAAAAAATGATCACAGGGTGGGAAGTTCTTTGAATTCCAATTTCTCAGAATGTACTCACAGGTGGGGAACTCAACTTGCCATGGCTATTCCTTAGGACCCATTTCTCAGATTTTCTTCAAAACAAGACTGACTTAAACATTCAAGATTTGGTGAGCAAATTCTACCAGTGATTCTTTTTAAATGGGTTTCTCCAGAAAATACCTGTAGTGGCATACAAAAAGCATTGAGTAAAAATCACGGACTTTTTTTCAACTTTGATACAGAGGAAATAATGTATTTCAATAATGAATGTTGTTTTATCATATAGTTTTCAAGGTAAACGTATATTGCAAAATTGCGAAGCATACCAGTATCTGCAACATGGCTTTGATTACGGTAGTGATTATGAGGCAGTATGTGTTGGTATCTATTTACTCGTGAGACTCTTGTGGTTATGTACCTGTGTGTATATATATCATGATTATAAAGAATGTTGCAGCCACTTCCCTATGTTACTACATGTACTACCTTAATGTACCATTATGAGAATCCTTGATGTACACTTGAGAGCATGATAGAGCTTCATTGACAAGTCCAGTGGGCACTGCTCTATCATCAAAATCTGTGGGCGCAACTTAGTGGAGCTCCATGAGTGGTCAGCCCACCGTATGATGAAAGCTCAGTGTTTTCACACATAGAACAATACTCATTTTTCGGGGTTTTTTTCATTGTTGGTATATCACTTTTGTCATTTTGTGGAGTCTGACTTGAGAGACAGCCTCAGGTTTTCAATAGCTTTTGATATCAAAGTAATGCAGGTGTTATTTTAAGATGTACACTTAATCTGAAAAAACAGTTATGTATTTTGCCAAAGTAAAAGTGATTCGACAGAGGACTGGTGTTTACCAAGGGACCACTATATTTATTGTGTGCCTTTACTGTTTTTATGAAATTAAATTGGTGAAGGATTTTCAGGTGCACTTTTTTTTTTTTTGCATTCAGGCCCTACATGATGCGTGCATAATGTTACAGTTACTTTTTGTATAATAATGTGGAAAGATTATCTAAATTGTAAAGCATGTAGTTAGCACATGTTTATAGCACAAAGGATTGCTCCATAACACATGCACATGGGGTGCCTATTGTAGATGTTTGATGATGAAGCCATGCTGTGATTATATTTACTGTGGCCCAAAAATAGTTCTGTGATATGCCCAGCTTGTAGTACATGTAGTCCTATATATTAAAGAAACTTTACTTGTGGAGGATTGTCACATGTAGACTGTTCTCTGTTGATAGATGGTGACCTTTGGTTATCAATAAATAGATGGAAAGTTGTACCCAGTTATATTTCAAAGACTGATAAAGTTCAATCATGGTATTTCCCTTTCGCTTTCTTGCAAACCAGGATTTTGAAAAAAAATCTTTTAAGTAACAAAAGCAAACAGCTATATAATAAAAATTTAGAACAGTACTTAGGTAAATGAATGCTCCTGCCAAAGACTTACTTACATAAAGCCTCCAAACAATGATTAATGTTGAAGTGATCATTTCTAATGTACATCCGGCCCAAATCAATCATATTCAGCCAGGTACCGTGGTTATTTCCAAAATATTTGACATTTTATTCCATCGAACTTAAAATATTCTGTCCAGCCACAGAGCTTTCTGTCTACAGATAAAAGTCAGTGTAATATTATATAAAACATATATCCAGCCACAAGACATGAGTGCCATCTTGCCAGGTGTGCAGTCACCATAAGTTTTGGGGTGTACATCCGAGCACAAGACATAAACTTGGTGAAGTACTCTGTTCTGTCACGTTATCATTCAGTCAGTGACTCAGAATTCAGCTTAGACATAATATTGCCCAGTCATTAAATTTTTAGCTCAGCTGACTTGTCAGTCAGACGAGCTTTTGTGAGGGTCCGTCATCTGTCGTCCGTCCACAATTCACATTTTCAACTTCTTCTCCAAAATGTCAGCCAGATTGACTTCAAACTTGGTGGGGATGTGGCTTGGGTGGAACTCTACCAAGTTTTTCAACTGGTCACGCTTCAGTGATTTTTGGATTTTTAAATTTTTTTGGGGTTCTTTTTGGGGGCAAACCTTAAAAAATCTTCTCTGAAACCTCTTACCCAATTGCTTTGATATCACACAGGAATACTCCTTGGAACTTCTAATTCTTAATTTGTTCACCAGGTGGTGCTGCATTTTTTTTTCGATTTTTTGTGTGTTTTTGTTATTTTTGACTTTTTCTCCAGAACCATCCCTCAGATTAAGCTCAAAATTGGTGGATGTGTTCCTTGTGAAAGGGTCAAACAAAGTTGTTCACCAGGTGGCACTGCTATGGATTCCTGAGGTTTAACCATTTTTTTCAATTCGGGTACTTATCGGTATATGCATCTTTCCTATTGATTACAATCAAATCAATGGGCATTATAATCTTGGTTCACATTTTCAACTCCCTCTCCAAAACCGTCAGCCAGATTCATTTCAAACTTGGGGACAATATGCCTTGGGTGGGTCTCAACCAAGGTTTGTTCAAATGGTCATGCTCCAGGGAGCTTGGAATTTTTTTTTTTTTTTTTTTTTTTTTACAAATCTTGGAAAATCTTCTCCAAAGCCGCTCACCCAATTGCTTTGATATCACACAGGAACACTCCTGGGGACTCCTGGTTCTTAATTTTTTCACCAGATGGCGCTTCAATTTTTTTCTATTTCTTTATGATTTTGTGTGTGTGTTTTAGCTATTTTCAACTTCTTCTCCAGAACTGTCACTCCAATTAAGCTGAAACATGGTGGATATGTTCCTTGTGGAAGGGTCAAACAAAGTTGTTCAGTAGGTGGCACTGCTGTTCCTGATTTTTAACGATTTTTTTTTTAGTTTGGGTACTTACCGGTAAATGGACCTTTCCTATTGGTTACTAAGTCAATGGGCATTCTACTTCTAATTCACATTTTCGACTTCTTATCCCAAACCATCAGCCAGATTCACTTGAAACGTGGTAGCCATGTACCTGAATTGGCTGGGTCTATGCAAGTTTGTTCAACTGGTCAGGGTCCAGTGATTTTGGATTGTTTGTTTGTTTGTTTTTTTGTTTATTTATTTATTTATTTATTTATTTTTCTTTTTTAGGACAAATCTTAAAAAATCTTCTCCAAAACTGCTCACTTGATTGCTTTGATATCTCACAGGAACACTCCTGGGGACTCTTAGTTCTTAATTTGTTCACCAGGTGGCACTACATTTTTTCCTATTTTTTTATTTTTTTATTTTTTTTTTGTTTATTTTCGTTATTTTTAATATCTGCTCCAGAACCGTACCTGAGATTAAGCTGAAAATTGGTGGATATGTTCCTTGTAAAAAGGTCAAACAAAGTTGTTCACCAGGTGCCGCTGCTGTGGATTTTTTATTTTTAATGATTTTTCAATTGGGTATTTATCTGTAAATGCACCTTTCATATTGATAACAATGTCAAACTTGGCAGGGATGTACCTTTGATAAGTGTCTACCTATTTTGTCCTATCCCAAGTTTATAGAACTGCAAGTGTGATGAATCTCCAGGTCAGCTGAGCCAGGGCTGTTGAAGCCTGTTCACACAGCCCTCTTGTTTGTTGATTCACAGGACTGTTCTTTTGAGAAATATAGAATCTCACACGAGTGGAGTGAAACACCATATTTCACTCCTACCCATGTGTGATTCTGTTCGTTCTATGTTTCACTGGGTATTAACTGCGAAAATTATGTCCGATAGGGCTAAATTCAATGTCCATGGCATATGAGACTTTGGTTTACGCTGGCCCTAGTCATACCACGTCATCTGACTTACAATCGAACATCACCACACACATTTTAGTTTTTGTGTTCGTATTAATGCACACGTCACTGTTGCTGGCGTGTCTCAAGTAAGTTGTAACAGTGTTTTGATCATGTGACTAGGGTGGGATTAACCCCCAAATATCATATTTATCTCCCGAACATAGAATTTCAGTTACCACCTGTCTGCTTGTGGAAAACAACATAGATCACTCCTTTAGCGATGCGTGTCACGTGAAACCGAAGGCTAACTGTGACACAAGCAGAGGGTAGTGATGATTTTATCTTGTTATAGGTAATTACACTGTGCCGTGCAGGCTTGACGTAGTGAAAAAACGTCACGGTGTACCCAGACCACCATGCCTATGATGACGGTGGTAACTAATGGAAACAACGCTGCTGAAGGGAATAGTGGTTTAGAGCAGTAACCAACGACCAGCGAGAGACCGGGAAATTCTCTACAGGTGTAAACTAATATTGATCATCATCAAGCATGAGTCAGTTTTACTTGAGCACATTGCATAAAATTATAGTGGTTCATCCAGTTCTATATAACACATCATATTTATCATATTCCAAGTTAAACCAATGGAAGCGTTCTTTTTTTCGCAGGAGTACAGTCTAATATTTTCAGTTGATTAAAATGAAACTTTTATGCATGTATGTATGTATGTATGTATGTATGTATGTATGTACGTACGTACGTACGTACGTATGTATGTATATATGTATGTATGTATGTATATATATATATATATATATATATATATATATATATATATATATATATATATATATATATATATATATATATATATATATATATATATTGCACTCCATTGCTATCATCGTTTTGTGTTACTGTGGCAACATTCCACGCTACTGTTCCCTGTACCATTCTTGGTATTGTAGGTGCAGTTTTGCCTGCAAAACATGCTCTGCTCATATTGTCTCTGAAGATGTTGCCACGAAGTTGCTTGGCAGCTTTGCTTTGATGAAATAAAGTATGATTTCGTATGAAAACAATATAGACTATTTTTTTTCCTCCGCAGGGTTCATTATGCAAACCATGCAATACTACAGTATATGTAAATGGTTAGTTGGTATCAGAGCAGAGAAGTGGATCTGCTGTGTGAAACACTGTAAATAATTTAATGAAAATTCAAAGATATTTAGTTTTGTTTAGCAACACAAATGATTAACATGTTAAATACTGTTTCGTGTTTTTACTTTTAAGGAACTTTTTGAAATAAACCTGAGAGGCCAATTTATTGTCAAAGTAATCTGTCTATAGAGCTTAAAACGCACTTGCTACTGTATAAACAACTGGATTGACTACCTCTGTGCCACAGGATTTTCATAAGATTTAAATATGTTCAGGAGCCAGAGATAAAATTTTACATGACACATAAAAGTTAATAAATGCACATAAAACAAAAGACACAACAAACAAAAAACTTTACATTTTTGCCTTTATTGTTTATATAGCCGTTGTGAAAGTGACTTTCATTCTTTAAAATAAATTTGAATTCAATGTCTCCTGTTTTAAGCATAACATCAAATTTATGTCACGCTAACGAATATAGTACCAGTGGGGAAAAAAAAAAAAAAACAAAAAAAACTTGCATCAAATTCTTAAATTGCTCGATGATCCGTGAGACCAAAGTGGGTTACGTTGAAAACATAACTTGTCTAAGGCGGCTTGCCTGCAAAGGATTCTGGTGACATCAAAATTTGGAAATCTGGGGGCTGCTGTTCTTAATCATATCGTTTAAGTTGATACAAGGTTGAATAATGCAAATCTATATTTGAACTCGCTAATGACAGAACAATAAATGGTACTTTATAACGTAATCCAGGGTTTTATTGGCTCATGAGCCAGCAGAGCTTATACCATCACTCTAGTCTTCGTCCGTCGTCCTTCGACTGGCTTCCATTCACAATTCACATTTTCGACTTCTCCAAAACTGTCAACCAGATTCACTTCAAACTTGGTGGCAAATTACCTTGGGTGGGTCTCTATCAAGCTTGTCCAAATGCTCACGCTTCAGTGATTTTTGGATTTTTATGGTCTTTTGGGGGTTCTTTTTTGCGCAAATCTTAAAAAATTTCTTTTCTTCGAAACCGCTCATCCAATTGCTTTGATATCTCACAGGACCAGTCTTAGAAGATCGTAGTACTTAATTTGTTCACCAGGTGGTGTGCAATGTTTTTATTTATTTATTTATTTATTTATTTATTTATTTATTTATTTATTTATTTATTTATTTATTTATTTATTTATTTGTTGTTGTTGTTGTGGGTGTTTTTGCTATTTTCGACGCCTCTTCCAGAACCACCACTCATATTAAATTGAAACTTGGTGAATATGTTCGTTGTGCAAGGATCCAAAACGTTTTTCACAAGGTGACACTGCTGTGGATTCCTGATTGTTAACGATTTTTTTTTCAATTCGGGTATTTATACTTAAATGCACCTTTCCTATTGATTACTATACATGCAAGTCAATGGGCATTCTAATGCTAATTCACATTTTTTACTTCTTCTCTGAAACCTTAAACCAGATTCACTTAAAACTTGGCGGCAGTGTACTTTGGGTAGATTTCTACCTAGTTTGTTCAAATGGTCACGCTTTAGTGCATTTTTTATGCATTTTTTTTTTGTTCTTTTTGGGGCATTTCTTCAAAATATTCTCTAAAAACGCTCACCCAATTGCTTTGATATTACACAGGAACACTTGTAGGGACTCCTAATTCTAAATTTGTTCACCAGGTGACGCTGCAATTTTTAACTCTGGTGACTTGCTAGTCAGACTGAGTTTTAGGAGGCACAGTCGTCCGTCTTAGAATTACTTCTAAATGCCATACATGTATGCACTCAGCTTAATCTCAAAACAGGTCTGTTCAGTTGCAACCTTGATTTTGTGGTACAAGCTTAGGTCTGCTGATCACGGGGTGTTCACGCAGCCCTCTAGTTCAAGAATCCTGGGAAGTTGCTGCTGACATGTCATGTACCATTCAATGTCATTTTTACCATAGAAACAACCGTCAAACCATTTACCCGTGATATGATTAAGTGTCCGGGCTTCTTGGATTTAAATGTCAGTTTCAGTTTCGACTTACAGACATTGGAACACAACGATTAACTTTATTATGTACGTCCCAAAGACAAGCTCTGGCATTGTTACTTGTATATTGTTACAACAACGCAGGTCAAATAAAAGAATACTAACAGTCCGCCTGATTTCGTCAACATTTTTCAGTCGGACTTTCAGACCCCCATCCGTATCACTGGTGACAGCCTCAGACGACGGGAGAGGAAATTTGAGGGGACAAGAGAATAGAAAAGTAAACGCCTTTGTATAACTATTCAAATTCAAACATGTTGAATATAAAGTTAAATTGAGTTTGTACGATATAGCTTTTCGGGAAATTTGTACAAGGTTAACACTTTTTGCTCCCCGATCGACTGAGAAATTAAACATAACACTTTTCAAAATCAACGTAAAAGAATCACCGAATTTAAATCTATCCATACTTTATAGAAGGACATACCGGAAGCCATCACAGCGTGCTTATTTTAAAAAGAAGTTACCTATTTGAATATGCAATTATAACGCTAAATATGACCTGTACTTTACTAGCTTAGTTTTGTCGTAGCAGAGATTCAGACAATGACATGGACCTAAAGGTGGTGGTGAGTCAAGTGGCCATTCTAAGAAGTCGTACAAGAAGCCACGACAATGTAACGCTCTTATTATTATTATTATTATTATTATTATTATTATTATTATTATTATTATTATTATTATTATTATTATTATTATTATTATTATTATTATTATTATTTTTATTTTTATCAAACCTTAATTTTGAAGATGTACTTTCAAATATTTCTGGAATGTAACCTTTGTTATTAGGCATACAGGTTCAAGACAGTTAATAATGTTTCGCACGGTACCGTCCTATCAGCAGATTGGGATAAAATTTCAAATAAGATGAGACGGGATTAAAAGTTTTAAAGCACATTTTGTTTGTCGCTCTCCTTTTCATCAAACGTTAAATTTAAAGGCGGACTTTTTCAACATTGGTAAGCGAAACTTTGTCTTTTTGGTTTCAAACAAATAAGTAGGCCTATGTTCTGACACAACAACATTGGGCAAAGTCGGAACTTAGAAAATCTTCTCCACAAAAGAAGGTTATACCAAGGAAAAGATGTGAAAAAAATTGTAAGGTGGCCTAGCCCTAGCCTAGGCTTAAATAAAGAATTGTATTTTTGTGACTGTAGGCTTACAATTAGGGCTATTAATATTATCATCACGTGTAGGCCTATTGCTTGTTGTCCATTGCTTCGCAAATTGTAAAGAACGAAAAAAGGTCCTTGATTATTAATTTGATGAAAACATTAAGATCTAGGCCTATTTGCAAGAAATTAACCAAATTCACGAGCCAAACAGAAGATAAATTAGGCCTAAAGTGTAATGCTATGGAGCTTAGTCAAGTCTCATGATCAAATGAAGTTGACAAATGGTTAGGTCAATTGACGTACCGCACGTGTCCAAAACACACGACGTCACATGTCAAAATTACGTGTGTCAATGACAAACGCGACACATTCCAGCTTTTAAATCAGACAAAATGGACATTTTAATGTAAAAAATCAAATCAAATCGATAGGCCTACTTTGGCCTACGATTCTTTGTGCAGTATGGATCGTCTGGCTCTACCAAAACGACGTCCTACGGACACGGACTTTCTGTCACCACGGCGTAAATATACGCCAGGAATTCCACCAGATCCTCTCCCGAACTGGACCACTTTGCCGTATGAAGCTAAACTCCCAATGTTTCCGGGACCAAAGGGCGCCGTCGTTTTATATACAACAAACCTGGGAGAAAAGGTAATTGACAACAATAGGGCTTAGGTCATTTAAAAATGATAAGCCCCAGTTTTGTCTATGTTTTATCGTCGAGGGAAATCCGTCGGCTTTGTCTTTTATACCGTTGGAAACAATTTATCACCACCACCACCACCACCACCACCACCACCATCATCATCGAGTATTGGGCCTAATGAACTGTAGTGGACCCGAGCCTATTGGTGAAATCCTATAACGATGCACCCATGTGGCATGCTGTCACGTCAAATATAGTAGGCCTAGCTTTCAATTCAGATGAACTGAATGTATTACCATCTAATATCTATTGAGATGTTAAATGATGTGTTTCCTGGCTGTCATTTAGCTGCATAAAACACTGGGTCATAGGTGCACATTTTACATCAATCGGCCTTATTGTCACTTCGCGGTGCCATTTAATTTAGGAACGCCTTGTATGCAATATTTTCATGCGAAAATATTTACATTCTATGCAGTTTTCAAACCATTACAAAGATGCGAATTGAATTGTATTGTATCTTTATTCTTTTACCAGAGTTGCTGGATCGGTGCAGTACACTGATCTCCCGGAACTTGTTTTTTTAGTTTATCTATTGTCATCTATTTTGTTACTGTTATATTCTGTTTATTATGTCATCATTCTGTATTTTATCATTGGCATGCAGCGCCTTTCGAATCCTGCGGCAAATTCGTCATAGGCATATAAATGACAAAAATGGAATATGGAAAATTGAAGGGAATCCAAAATAAATTCATACAAAGTGTGATAACATGTAAACTAAAAAGATCGTGCATATCACAGCCAGGTCAAAATGTCAAAGTGTTGGGGGTTTTACTGTAGAGCCAATTATAAAGTTATTAGGGTAGGTATTTCTCTGAGGGTGCGCGATAGGGAACTCCAACAGTTAGCACCTTTAGGTACAATTCTATTTTTAACATAATTTACTCGGGGGGGGGGGGGGGGTGAATAGTTATGAAGTAAGTGGGAAGGTTTAAAGTTAGAAATAAGAATCTCAGGAGCCAAATTCTGAGTAATTTTGACCACGAATATCTGAAGGTGTTTTTTTTTTCTTTCTTTTTTTCTTCTTTTTTTTCCAAGGGTTAAATTATGGAGATCAATTGGGGTACGTCTGCCACATGTATGAATATGTCTGATACATTTACGAATTTGCCGCAGGACTCTCATTCGAAAGGATCTGAAGTTCGTTTTTCAAAGTTACTCCACAGGAACCCCAGACAGTATCACAGTAATCAAAGTGCGAAACAATACGAGATTTGTACAATGTAAGCGTAAGATTTTTGGAAAGATATTTGCCTGCTCTACTCAAGATGGCTAGCTTAGTGCTTACCTTTCGACAAATAAAGTATTACAACGGAAGCTCATTGGTGTCAAACTAATCTCTCTTTTCTTCTTGTTATAACGAGAAAAAAAATCTTGTAATTTTTTCTTGTTATAACAAGAAAAAGTTTTGTTATTTTCACCTTTTTGTCTTGTAATAACAAGAAAAAATCTTGTTATTATGACATATTTTCGTGTTATAACAAGAAAACATCTTATTACAACTTGTTTTCTTGTTATGACCAAAAAATTGTTATTACAATTTTTTTCTTGTCATAACAAACAAAAATGGTTATTACAACTTACAAGTAAAATCTTGTTATTACGACTTTTTTCTTGTAAAACAGGAAAATATCTTGTTACTACTTTTTTTTCTTATTACAAGAAAAAATATTGTTATTTCATTTTTTTTTCTTGTAACAAGAAGAAATGTCGTTATTTCATTTGTTCTTGTTATTACAAAATAATAATAATAATAATAATAATAATAATAATAATAATAATAATAATAATAATAATAATAATAATAATAATAATAATAATAATAACAATAACAATAATTGTCATTTCAACTTTTCTTTTTTGATACAATTTTTTTTTCGGACGGAAATAGAACTCTTCAACTAATGGAAGTACATTAATCTGCATTTCGCCCGTTAAACAATTCTATTTCCGTCCGAACAAAATTATAACAAAAAAAAAAAAGCAATAACAATATTTTTTTCTTGTTACAACAAGAAAAAGATCTGTTATAACAAGATTATTTTTAGTGTAATATTAGAAAAAACGTCGTAATAACAAGATTTTTCTTATTAATACAAGAAAAAAGTTATAATGACAAGATGTTATTCCAGTTACAACAAGAAAAAATGTGTTTATAGCAAAAAACAAAAAAGAGAGATTAGGTTGACACCAATGAACTTCGGTAATATACTGGGCAACAGAGAGGGAACTATCTAGGTGGACTCCAAATTTCTTAAAAATGTCGAGTTTGTCAATTTTCTCGTCTTTTATCTTAATATTCAGATGCAAATTTTTCTTCACCTTATATGCCATGGAGTACCAAAAAGCATGGATTGGTTTTGATTTTTTTCGTGTTTAAAGTTAATTTGTTAAATTGAAACCAGCTGAAACATTGACCAGATCCAAATTTTGGATTTGCTTGATTTCTGTAGACTCAGTTGAAAAAAAAGAAATCGATGCCATTGCCCTGTCGTCAGCATTTAGGGAGACACTACAGTGTTTTATGGCAGAGCAGAGACAATTAAAACCGGAATAAAGTGGAGCGGGCCAAGTATAGATACTTGAGGGACATATGAGATACCTTTAGGTTCAAAGGAGATACTATGTATTGCTATACACTGCATGCTGTTTGATAATGATAAGTATGGTGTGAACAAATCATGAGCGTTGTTTAGTATACTAAAACTCTTTAGCTTATGGAGTAAGATAGAGTCGTCCACAGTATCAAAAGCCTTTTTTAGGTCCAGGAAAGCAACTCCACAGCAGCTGCCATTATCAGTATCAGATTGGATGGAGTAAATGAAATTAGAAAGTGCTGTCTCTGTGGAGTGTCCCTTCCTATACCGGAAATGACTATGATGCAATAGCTTTAATGAAGTAAAATATGTATAAAGTTGGTCATGCACAGGAATTTCAAGAATTTTAGTGGTTACTGGCACAACCGAAATTGATCGATGATTGTTGACGTCGCTGTGATGACCATCTTTAAATATTGGCGTAGCTTTTGCCTCCTTCCATTTGTCAGGAACAGTGGCAGTATGTGTATGTGGCAGTGACAAAGTTGTGGCGCCACATTTCAGAAAACCATTAGTAAGGGTATCAAACCCGGTTGTTTTACCACTGGGTAGATGTTTCAGCTGAGAAGTAACAAAATCTGTAGAAATTTGTTCAAAATGGAAGGAGACATTTGTTTTCTTCTCTAGATTAGGAGGATTACCAGTAGGGAATTTAGCAGCAAGAGAATTACCGATGTTGCAGAAAAAGTTGTTGAAATGTCAGCAATTTTTTCATCTTCAGTAACACGTGAAATTTCTAGTAATTTTCGTATTAGTAGGTACCTCTCGACCACCATTTGCCTAGATCTACACATCTGGATGGAACGCCCATAAAATCGAGTTGAGTTAACTCACTTGATTCTGAAAACCTGACGGTCCCATGGTGACATCTCTCAGTTACTTTGGAACTGGTGGTCACTCCCGGTGCGTATCATCCTTCCTCTTTTGAAGAGTGGTCAGTTGACATCAGCTGAAAGAGTAAGTGGGGTGGTCGGGTGGACTTCTATGGTACTCAAGAGGTAAGTATACTTACTAATGGCAAAATTACTATAAGGACGGTCGGACAAATTGCTTGATATGGGTCCAAGATTAGATCAATTTAGCACAATGCCATAGGCCCACTATGAAGTGTGTTGACCTATAGACTACACCACAAGAGCGTCATAAGCCGGAACACGGTGGATGCTCCGATGGGATCTGGAAAGCCTAAGGAAAGAGTATCAGAACCTAAGCAAAGGAGCCGGTGACACCCGCAAAGGCTTACATACCCTCCTCTAGCACTATCATGCCGCACAAGTAGTGCTCATCAAACAGTGTAGATGATCGTCATTGGCAGGCTCACAGAATGTCCACAACCATGATGTTCCGCAGGGCACACAAGGAGGCATTTAAGGCTTGCACCTCATGCGCTCTGGCTGAGACAAGCTGCAAGGCACCAGGCCTTTCCAGGAAGATATCAAAGTCCTTAAGGATCGTTTGCTTAATCCACAAAGAAATCATGTTTATTCAAGCTTGCTCCCTACCAGGGTTACCAATGGGTAGAAAGAGGCAGACTTCTGTCTCGTAAGACCGTCCACGTGTGAAAGGCAGCAATGAAGGGCTCCCACAGGAAACAAGGCTCTTTCCTCTTACGGAAGAGCAGCATCCATACCACCTAGAGTAAAACCTTTGAAGGCCATGGTCAGATCTTGAGCCATTGGGTTCTTTATAAAATAAGCCCAAGTGAGGCCTCAGGATCACCTGGGGATGTTCAGGCAACCATTGGAGTCAGTCATGAGCTAGAGCATGGATCGCACTTCTTCGAGCCCCCAAAGCGAGTGTTGACAGAAAACAAGTCTCCCAAGTCCAGTTCTTGAGATCCACTTGTCAGGGTCCTCAAGGCACTGAAAAGGCCACTTCTTGAACATGACTAAAACCAGCAGAAAGTCCCACAGAGGTAGGACCTGTCTTCATGGCCATCTGTCAGTACAGAAATGACGTGATGAGCACAGACAAATAGGGATCGCTCCAGATGCAAATGTTCATGATGTTTACAAGGGTTGAGGAAATGTCTGATCAGAAACCCTCCACTGTTCTTGATTTCTTGCGTAAGACTTCCCATTGATACAACAGGAAGTCAGCAATGTCTGCAATGTATGGAGACCAAGGGTCAATTCCTTTACTGGCATACCAGTTGGAAAACACGTTCCATCAAGCCAAATAGACAGTTGAGAAGAAGATCCAAGCCCTCCTCTGGCAATTCTATCTAAGACTGATTCTGAGAGACCGTGCTGTAAGACAGCTGTCAAGCATGGAGGAGCACTTGAGGGCCCCCCCCCAAAAAAAAATGCAGGTGGCCCAAACCTGGTGATCAACAGCTCACAAAGAAGTTGTGAGGAGTGTCACCTGGTCTAACCAGTCCCATACAGCCTCCATAATGTTTGCAGAGGCCCTGCGGTCATCAAGGAGAGACTTTAGAGCAGCCAACAAATCATCAGAGTAGGACAAGGTAAGGAAAGATCCCCTGGCATCTTCCTCCAATCCAATACTGAGCACCAAACTCTTCCCAGTCCAAATCCACCAGCAGTGGACCCAATGGAAAGATCATCTCAGGTGCAGAATACCATCTCCCCTTGACGCTTGGCTTGGGGAGGATTGGCCGTATCCTCAGATACCTGGGTGGCTCTATGGGAACTTGTGTGCCGCAAGTTTTGTCTGTGAGCTGGTTGTAAAACTCAACCAGGAGAGGTGGAAAAGGTATGCTGCATGTCCTCTAGGGACAAGCCCCAGCAGGACAGTGCAACAGCCCCAGACCTCTCATCCTCGGATGGGACCACAGTTTCATTAGCAACCAGGCTCTGAATAATGGCTTTGATGTGATCAAAGCCTGTCAGCAGAGCATGTGCAGTGTCCATGGTGCAGAAGGCTGTTCTGTGGGCCCAATGGTCACCAAGAAGCTTGGCCATTCAGACTAAGAATGGCATGCCGGCCAAACCCTCAACCTTGGCCAGGATCTTTTATTGGACACGTCCGATAACAGAAGCTCATCCTCTGCCTCGTTGTTGAGGTCCGAAGACTTAGGACTCACAACAGGAACAGTGAGACTCAAAGCCTCATCATGCAATGAATTGTCCATGAGCGATGGGGTGGCCAACTGTGACAGCAGGGGATCTGTCACCATGCCAGGCATAAGGGTAGCAGTGACTTCTGCAGAGGTCGTCACCATCTCAAATGCCACCTACGTCTGCTCAGCCCACTTGGGGCTGGAGAGTGGGGCTTCTGGAAGACCGGTAGCAGTGCAATTAGCAGCTACTGACAAGGGTGTCAACTAGCTGAAGGGAGCCTGGTGGGTCTCTGGGAGACTCCGCTCAGGGATTGCAGCCACTGCTGACTCGGAAATCTGCTGGCAGGAGGGAGCCTGGAGGAGTTCCTGGAACTCTGGAGCCTCGGGGCCAAGAGAAAGCTGATTCAAGGCAGAAGCAGCAAGCTGCTCTCTGCCATCAGAGTCTGCTTGAGCTCAGCAACAGTAGTAGCAACAGTGGAAGAAGACAAGGGAGGCAGGGCACCTGGCTCTAATGTAGGAGTGAACAGAATTGCCAACTGCTCACTTTGGGGTCGGAGCAGCCAAAGGTGCAGGGGGCAAAGCCAACACTGCGGGTGGGGCAACTGAAGGTGGCACTCGGGTCACCAGAGGGGCCACCACCACATGGGCCACCACTGCATGGACCAAAGACCCACTAATGGCAGAACCTGGGTTTCCTTCTATCTCCCACATGCCTTGGCTTACGATTTTAGCTCTTGGACCCGGGGGTACAGGAAGTTTGCAGCAGTGGCAGTGTTTTTCAAGGCTTCCCAGACTTATGATCCGAACAGCTCCAGTCAACACTTGGTGGGCTTCTTTAGAGGGGTCTGGGAAGAAGAAATAGCCTGGAAAACAGTAAATGGATCAGATCCGTAGCATTTGCTGGGTCTGAGGGGAAAGACTCCAAGACTGACGAGAGTCCAGGGTCAGTGAGCAAAGAGCCACGGTTGTCACCTAGGTGATACTGAATGGTCGAGTTCCCCATGAGGTGATCTCTTGCAACTGTACTTGTGACTATGCCATCCGCCCTCACAATTCCACTGAGGGGATTCAGGGTGAGGTGACAAGACCACTTAGGCATGCACATAAGCTGCACAGGTTCATTTTGCATTACCCTTGGGGTTGCAGGGGGAGAAGACAAGTGGCATCTTCCAACCTAACACAAAATCAATGTATATTTAGAGAACACACTTGGTCAAGTTATTAGTGACAACCAAAGCAATGATTATGATCCCAGGTTGCCATGAAGTTGCTATGTGAGTCCTACTTCTGCCATTTTCCCAACAAGGGGAAAGAGAAGTGGTCTCTGATCCACACCCACATCACGCTGACTGTCTTCCCTCTGTCAGAGATTTAACCTGCCAAAACGCCATCTTGGAAAAGAACTGGTTCAAGCCAGCACTTACCAGCTCTACTCACAGTTTTCTCTTGGGCATCCGTATGTCAAAAGAAGAGTGATCTGTTGCTCTGAGAAGTCCAGGAAGACTTACAAAACAAATTTCGCAGATGCTGTCAAGTTGCATTTGCCTGGGAGGCACTACCCTCCCTTGTTTTGCAATCTGAATTCGAGGTGCCATTTTGAAAACTTAGGTTTCAAGCCGTGTGACTAGCTCCACTCCCAGTTATTTCAGAGGTTGCCACGGATCAGAAATCACCTATTTAGGTCTCCGAAGAGTCCTGGATTGCTAAGAAAAGATTTTCTGCAGAACGGAACATGGGAAATAAAATTCAGACTCATTAAAATGTCTGTAGGTCGTTGCTTTAATAACATTTGTTTTTCCTTTAGGCCTTGTGCCTTTTCTGGTTATGAAGGTAAGACTGTGGTCACTAATTCCACACTAAATGACACCAGTATATGTTGAATCATAGAATCTTTGTTTGCAAACATCAAGTCAATTGTTGTTCTGGAGTGTTCAGTAACACAAGAAGGCTCTGAAATTAATTGTTTATATTGAATGAAAACGGCCTTTATTATTGGACGAAGAGACTCATTGAAATGGACATAAATTTCACCCACATTGAGGTGACATGGGAGTACCAGTAAATACATCGAATTAAGTTGACACCAATGGGCTTACCCTTTTTTTACTTTTTGTTGTTATTACAAGATCATTTTTCTCGCTATTACAAGATTTTTGTTGTTATGTTCACAGCTCTGTGTTGTGGGATAAAGAAGCAGTACCAGAGATGATCCATATGGGTCTTGATTGATGAGGTTGAGGATTGGAAATATACTGAACCAAACAAATAACGCAACTTTTTCATTTGGGTTTATTTTCACATTGGAACTGTATTTAAAGTTCAGAAATATATGAACCGTTGTTAAATCAGTCTAAAATAATGCACCAAGTAGTGTGACCTCAAGGTCGAGTACCCTGACCTTGCCATGGGGTCATTGTCATGAATCAAGAGTGACTACAGCAGGCTATTTTACGCAAGTCTCTGACACCTGAAATTAAGGTTGCCAAGTCTTTGATTCTGGGACAGGAAAAGACCACATTGAAATCAGCCCAAGCATAACTGTGTGCGAGGATATGAGGCTTTCAAAGTTTGGTGGTTGTGCTGAATCAAGGACAACTGCAGGATTCAGTGTTACCCACATGTCTAAAACATTGCACCTTTACTGGTTGGGTGTAGCCCCTCACAGACAATAAAAGGGCAGCATGGGATTCATTTGGCACAGTATTCCAAGAACTATGGGTCGATTATCAACAGTAGATTGGGAGAGAGGAATTGGCATGCTACAGGCTGGTTTACCTGCAGCAGAGGTGGCTAGAAGACTGCAAGTCCACAAATCCACTATAGCCAGACTTGCTACAAGATTCTAGGAGACTGGGGCCACAGCTGATAGACAGCGTCCTGGGAGACCTAGAGAAACCACACCTGCACAAGACAGACACATCAGGGTGTCACATCTGCGGAACAGAACTCGACCAGCCACTAGAACTGCACAACAGACACCTGGCAGAACCAATAACAGAATATCTGCCCAGACAGTCCATAATAGACTACAAGAACACCATCTACATGCCAGGCGTCCTTACAGGGGTCAAATTTTGACACAGGCAAGAAGGCAAGCCCGACGACAATGGGCTACTGCCCATACTCGCTGGACCCATCAACAGTGGAGGGATGTGCTATTCACCGATGAATCCCGCTTCACCCTGTATCATGCAGATGGTAGGACACGTGTTTGGCGATGAAGGGGAGAATGCTACTCAGATGCCTGTGTGCTGAAAACAGATCGATTTGGAGGTGCATCAGTGATGGTGTGGGGTGGAATTTCATTCACAGCCAAAACCCAGCTAATCTTCATTGAAGGCAATCTTAACGCTGCCCGTTACAGGGATGAGATCCTTCAGCCTGTTGCTGTCCCTTTCATTAGACACCACCAACTCCACTTGCTTCAACAGGACAATGCTCGGCCCCATGCCGCTAGACTGATGATGGATTTTCTGCAAGGAGAAGGAATTAACGTTTTGCCATGGCCAGCCTTCTCACCTGATATTAATCCCATTGAGCATCTTTGGAACTACCTTGACCAGCGTATTCGGAGACGGGATCCAGCGCCCTCCAACCGCCAGCAGCTTTGCCAGGCTCTTCAAGAAGAGCGGGATCATGTGCCCCGGCAGATGGTGCAGCGGCTAGTGTCATCCATGCTCCGATGTTGCATAGCAGTTACAGATGCTGATGGTGGTCACACACAGTATTAGTGGACATGCCAATTTGTGAACTTTACAAATCAATGTTGCCCTGTTTATTGCCAGCTGGTCGCGCCCTCGTTGACAGTTTCAAGTTTTTGTTTTTCACATGTTATGCCAAAAAGACTGCAGAATATGGATCTAATTTGTTTCTATGATATGAAAGTAACAATAAATATTTAAGTTAAAAAGTTTAAGGGTTGCGTTATTTGTTTGGTTCAGTATATATATAGGGGAGGTAGTGACAGAAGGATGGAATGAAAACTGGAGGAAAGGAGTGAGAAAAAAAGTCTACTAAAGGCATACAAGGTTTTGGAGAAGCCTCAGAAAAATACATGCTGGGATGAATGGAAAGGATCCAAACTTTTGTTTCAGAATAGCGCAAGCGTTATCAATTTAGAAAAGAGAAGAGAGAAATGGAGAGCTGCTAGTAATGGTTAGTGTACAGTGTGTTTTCAGGAGGCAGATGAGACGGCAGACCATTGTTAGTTGGTATGGTATGATGCATATAGAGAGGAAGGATATATGAATAGGAAATGGTAGAATGAAATTCATAACTGAAATAATGTAAGAACTTAGAGGAAGTTGGGCGCTTAGAAGAGAGCGTTTGGTATTGATTTTAAGTTCGACGGGGAACGGGGGGGGGGGGGGGTGTATACCAGGAGGACTTTCTGGTAGGGTGCTGGGACAAAAGAAATGGAATGTTAGAATTAGAGGAGAACAGCCTTAACTAGAGTTACATGTTTTTGGGAAGGACAGGGAAAGGTGGTGTCCCTTATCATGGCTCTTATGACTGTGTGCACAGGCCATAGGAAATGCCTGAGCCTTTGGAGGCAGAGACAGGGTCAGAAAGAACGTATTTTTCTCGGCCACTTCTAGATATCAGATATGATACAGGACCATAGCAAATGAGCGGAGAGTCAAGGTATTACATTATCCTCCCACTGAAACAAAAATGGCCTAAGTCAGTTTTGGTGATTTTGAGAAAACTGAAAAAAACCCTGTCCTACTTCCATGTTATCAACCATTTCTCATGACCAATAACAGTTTTACTGTACTGCACCTAATGTAGCCATAGAAAGATTGATTTTGGGGTCAAATTTGGTTGACTTTGGCCAAAACGTATTTAAATATGAGATGGACGTGATATAGGCCAAAAAGAACTTTTGCCAGCATTCATACTGATCAGTATTTAACTATAGCTTCCTTTTGTACACAATTCCAACATGTCATCAAATACACAGTTTTAGGATCTTTCATATACGTGGTTCCTATGAAATAAATGAATGGTCTGTTTTTCAGAAAGATGAAACAAAAGTGTTATGTGACTTAGGTGAATTTTAGGAATTTTTAGATGACATAGGCGATTTGGCATTTAATGTTTAGTCCCTTAAAGGCTTAATTTTTACAGACTTTAAGATGGAGTGCTGTAAATATGAAGAAGGGTCCTCCTTATCGTTTGGCATATAACTCAAAAGTGCCCAATTTTGACTTGGGCCATTTTTGCTATAGTGGGACGTTATGAACAGAAAAAGGTTATAGCGAAAAAAACAAAAAATCTTGTTATAGCAAGGTAGCCAATGACAGAGCCCTTTTGTTATCGTTACATTAGATGTTTTGTTACGTGAAAACTAGTAAGTCAAGCTGGTTTTTTAAAATCTGTTTGTTTCGCAATTAAAGTACCAAAATTTTGCGATTTTTGCAGAGGGAGTTATCCTGAAAATAGTTTTAAAATATTCATTGGACGTCACTTTTGTTACTGGCATGGGCTGCATGAAAACACTGGGATCATGTGCACGTTTTACCTGTATCTCATAAAATATGCACTTGAGCTCAATGTTTGTTTGTCTGGTCACTTTTTCTTGTAAGTTTTTGCCCATGTGATGATATAAGTGTGTGTGTGTGTGTGTGTGTGACTCACTCAGAGAGAGAGAGAGAGAGAGAGAGAGAGAGAGAGAGAGAGAGAGAGAGAGAGAGGAGGAATATGCCATAGGCCTACTTTGTCCACATGTAGGCTTTTGCCTCCCAAGCAGACAAAATTCAGTGTTATCTTGATCCTTTGGAGTAGGCGTAACACAGAGCCTTCTTTGGAGAAAAAGCAGTACTCTCACATGACTGCATGTACAAGACTAGAAGATCAGTGCCACTTTTTACCTGTAGTTGAGCACGTTTTTCCTACTCAAAGTTTTCACCCAGATGAATCGACGAAATTTTGAAACCCTATTTTGCAGATCCATATAAGTTCGATGGACTTGGATTTTGATCTAACGGACCCCAACTCGATGGTGATGTCAAATCACTACAAGACTCTGCATGATCCACACCTGGCGCCCTACCTTAACACTCCAACCATGCGAAGACTTCTTTGTAATGGCGGCTTTATCACACAGGACGGCAAGGTGCTCTGCACGCTGAAAGAATTCAACAACTACCGACACTACCTCCGGAAAATTAATTTGAGCCTGGAGAAACAAAGAAAGGTAAGTCTGTATGTGAGGCATTCACTTAGCCTTTAATACACTTATCAGTTCACTTCATATTTCCAAAGATTTATCTCTTCCCATTTTATTGTATTGTTACTGTTCAGATATTGGCAATATGACAGGTCTTCAGCTTTCTATCTGTCAATACTATCCTCTCTGTCAAGCTGTGGCTTGGTTTATTCTTTATAATCATTGTCGGTCACTCTTTAACATTATTTGGTAGTTAACTTTATTATTGCATTTTTATCAAGAGGAACCCCAATAACTTTTTACAAAGTTAAATGTTATACAATTTTACTGCAAAATGAATCTACCCCTTGCCCGGTGTATATGATCACACGAATCTATATAATAATGATGATGATGATGATAATAATAACAATAATAATATATATGTGTATATATATATATATATATATATATATATATATATATATATATATATATATGTATATATGTATATGCATATGTATATGTATATACAATTATACATATATATATATATATATATATATATATATATATATATATATATATATATATATATATATATATATATATGTATACATATATAATTTCAGTTCATGTTTTCTAATTATCAGAGCAGAAAGTGGGTATTAATGTTGGGGTACGCATGACGTAGATTCCAGACTCATGCCCAGTACCATATAATAATAATCCTGTGGCACTCAGCTTATTTGCCGCAGGTCCTGTATCAGATACAGGTGGCCAAAAAAACCCCTTGTCCCTCTGACCCTATCACCGCCTCTAAGGCTCAGACATTCCCCATGTCCTGTGCACACAGTCATGGGAGCTATGCTAAGGGCTACCTGGCACCTTTCCCTTTTCTTCTCAAAACCTGTAACATGTAGTGTTATTCTCATTAATTCTGTTCTCTTCTAATTCTAACATTCCATTTCTTTTATCCCAGAACACTACCAGGAACGCCTGTACAGTTCTGACCCCTTTCTTTCCTCCTGGTAAACCCCCTGTCAAAACTAAAATCCATGCCATACGCTTTTCTCCTAAGTGCTGCACTCCCTTTAAGCCCTTACAGTTATGATCCTCATTCTGCATTCCCTAAACACATTTTACCTCATCTTTCTTTATGCATCACACCATACCAACCAATGGTCTACTGTCTCTGCCTCCTGGAAACAAACTCTGCACTTACCATTGCTACCTGCAGTCCATTTCTGTCCTCTCTTTTTGAAATTGATAAATCCTGCCCTACTCGGGAACAAAAATTTGGATCCCTTCCCTCCAGGGGCATGTACTTTTCTTTAGCTACTCTCAAACCTAGTATGCATTTAGTGTATTTTCTTGCTCCATTTCTCCAGTCTCTGTTCCATCCTTATCGCACCATCAACCCTATATATGGTTTCCAATCCTCATGGCATGCAACCTCATCATAACATTTCAGTTCATAATTTCTGCTAATTTATCTGGGTCTTTGACCTATCTTGTCTATTCTGTAACAGCTATATTATATATTTTCCTGCACCACCTGTCTTTGCTTACTGATTGTAAATATCCCCAGTAGTTCAATTTGGCTTAGGCAATTCTGAAAGTTATGCTATTCCATTGAAACTCCCCTAAGATTGCTGCTGCTCTATATGGCACTGCTCCCAGAATCAATTTTCCCATTTCATTCTGTCCTTTCTCCATATTCTGGATACCCACTGATTAACAATGATACCATCTAAACCATATAGCATTCCTGGTATTGCTACTACATGTTTCTCCTATGCTTGAAGCTTATCCTGAACGGGTTATCCAACATGGGTATGAAGGATAAGGTTTTAATTGTAATCTTTCATTTGATTTGTCACTCATTGGTTTCAAGCAGTAGACAAACCAATGAGAGGCCATGGTGCATTTAATAAAACTCCTCGCACTTTCAAAGTATATTTCCCCAATACAACTTTCATTTGGTGCATATTTGCTCTTTTTAGACATAAGAGAAAAAAAAATCCAGTATAGGTGGCCCCTTGAGGATAACGTTGGGATCACTCATTGTTGAATTTTCATGTTGTTACTCTGCACAGCCTCACGACAGCCCCATGGCCTTTTCATCCATGTCAATCAAAATATGGGCATTCAATTCTTATATTCACATTTATCTGAATAAATATCAGTTTAAAATCTGCCAAAAAAAAAAAACTATTAAAATCTTACTAAATTCACTCACAACAACTTCTTTGTAGTGGGAGTAAACATGTTAGACAGAACAACCATAACAAATGATGACGTCTAACGTTAACCAAAGACAGTAACACATAAAATATAGTCCTTGAGAGAATTATTTTTTTCAATGTTTGGGCATGGAATTCTAACATTTAAATGTTAGTAGTATTTTGTTTAAAATCATGTTTATGTTGTTGTTTACCATAATATTCTTCCGGGGCCATGTCATGTTGACAAAAGTAGTGCCTCATCAATGGATATATCAGTGGGAAATGTGATTCACTAGTTCATGACCCAGCGTTCATGAGGGAATGACGTTAAGAAAAAACTCTATCTCTATAATGTTAAACTTTGGGCCCAATGGAAATATAAAGAAATGAACACAAAGGACACATTTCAACAGCATTGGTCACTTAGGCCGGTTTCCACACACTTTAGGTGCTTTGCCAGAGCTCCCAAAAATGTCTGTACGTTCAGTGCTGATCCATGTTGCTGCACTCACTGACACCGAGACCCTATGGCACAGTGCTCCTGGCTGCAGTAATGCATCCCAGTGAGCATGCACAAATCAGTTTTCTACTCTGGTGTTGTTCGTTGGTGGATGCATATTGTTGGAAGCTCCCGACATTTTCTTACCTATTGGTACTTCTTTTTTATGCATGAGGTAGTTGATACGTTTCCCCGGAAACTAGTCATATCTCCAGCCTAGTTAGTCCAGGTGGTTTGAAGTCAGAAAGATTAGGATATGGATGTCGAGTTGGATGTTTGTTGGAACGCCAACCACCACAGGATGGCATATTGGGATGACCTGCATGTTGCTCCTGCATGCGTAGGAGCAGCATGTTTTGCACTGAGGAGAGTCCATGCAACGTCTGTCAATGATGGACACCCTATCAGTGGCAGAAAGTCCATTGAGTGGACATTAGATCTGCTAAATGAAGGGTCAAATAAGCAGAGACTTGTTGTGTGTGAGAGGAGAGTGTTCCTTGACAGGGGCCTGTGGACACTTGCTTCACAGCACATGCTGCTGATGCTAACATCTAAGTACCTTCCAGTTTGCCTGGGCTTCAACATCAGGTGCAAACTGGTCCTTGAATTGAGGCCAATATGGGAGGGGCTACTAGTTTGATCAGGCCTCACAGTCAGGTTCAAGCTGGTCCTTGAATCCAGGCCCCTGGTCCTTGAATCAAGGTTCGTGCTCAATCTGAGGCTCATGTGGGTAAGGCAAAGATGTCCATGGACTGTAAGTGGACTATAGTGGAGAAATCCCATTCAAGAGGCCCCGGTACAGCAACTTCAGCTCAAATTAGCAGGTCTGTGGGAAAGGGCCCCTCCCATTCTGCATGTTAGTGATCACTAAGGCAGTAAACACTAAGGTGGGAAGAAAGTCGGTGGTAGCCATGGGTGGAACATGGGTGACATTATCATTGCACCCCATGGCACCTCCTCCTCCAGGCTTTCCTTCCCATGCCTCACTGGGTCAAGCTTCAGCTGTGCAGGTAGAGGCAACTGCTGAAGTGATTATTGGCAAAGTGGAAGCACTGTTGGCCACAGTCGGCAAATAGCTTGATAGGTTGGAGTACAAGGTTTCCTCTGGGGAATCTGTGGTCAGTGGTCACTCCTGCTTCCTCGCCCACTTTGAGGTGTCTGGCCCACTTTGTGAGAGCGAGGCCCAGTCATCTTCAGAGTCTACTGCACCGAAGCCCAAGGTGGTTAGTGCAGTTAGGAGAGTGGCTCCCACTGAGTCCTATGTGATGCCCGCATTCAATCCGTGCCCCTTGGGGGTCAAGGGTTGGATTGCACAATAGTTCTCTGAGGGAGGACGAGGCCATCATTGTCTCTTTTTTTGGGGGGTGAGGGATTGGCCTCATGGCTGGTCTTTCCCCTGCCTCCTTCCCCTGGTTGCAACCATTCGCACTACCACCATGGGAGGGAGGGGAAGAGAAGGCACTGCCATCTCTCTGCTTTTCCTTCTCCCGAAGGGAAAGTGTGATGCCAGAACCGCAGTTTGGGCTTGTCGCCAGCTGAGAGAGGCATGTATCTCCGTCAGTGGCTCCTTTGTGGGAGGGTGGTACAAGGCAAGCAAAGTTCTTTCAGTAGCTAGTCCAACCATAGGAGTTGACCAAGCAGAGTTGGAGGCTCTGCGACTTTCCACCTCAATGGAGGTTGATGAGGTGGTCAATCATTATTCTGTTGGGGAGGTCGACTCTGCAATGACCTATGCCAATGTGGTGCTGGGCCAGGGCACTTCATTGTTTGATTCTACCCCTGCAGAAGCTATGGGTCTTGCAGTGTCCAGCGACCAAAGGATCAGTGCAAGAGGTTGCGGCAGATGTAGCTCCCCCTGCCCCTAGCCCTATCTGCCTAGTGCATGCTGGTAGGCTGGTGGCACCCCCCCCCCATGGGTGAGCTTCTGTTGGGTGTTTTGCCTGCTGTGAATTTCTGTGCTTAGGATGAGCTGCAATCTCAGCATGGTGCCGAGTCTGCCACACCTGCTGCCAAGCTGATGGAGCCTCAACCAAACACAAAGGCTAAGACTGAAGAAGAGTGACTTGAGGTGCTTCTCATCTTGGGGAACAATCTGGAGGATTGTCCCACAGCCAAGGACATCCTTGACCTTGACTGCTTGGACTTCTCTAGTGAGGATTCCAAAGTGAAAGAGGGTAGCACTTGTTTCTCTCGCCTGGCAGTGTAATGGAAGGAGGCTGAGTCACGGCCACTTCTTGCTGCTACCAAGCAGGTGAAAGCCCTTCAGTCATGGACTTTAGCTGAGGAGGTGGCAGATCGAGTTGACCGGTCTCCCTCTAAGGCAGAGAAGCTGGGTTCAGTGTTTCAGGCAAATGTTGCGTTCATACAGGAAACCCTTGCCAGGGAGGCAGACCACATTGTTGCAGCCTAGGCTGTGCCTACGTTTGCCCCCGATTTGGAGGTGCAGTTTTCTACCTTTGTGGCCGGGAAGTTCCCCGAACTTTTAGCTGAGCTGACTAGGTCAAGCAACACCACAGAAGCTGGATCCTCTGGGGATGGCCTAGTCCCAAGATGGTTGCTGGCCAAGCAGAAGGCAAGGTTGGAAATGTACCAGATTAGTTGGTCTGTGTAGAACTTCTCTTCTGCGATGTTTGACACACCCTAACAGCACCATGCAGTCAAGGAGTTGGAGTTTGTCACCCTGCCCCTCTCATCACTTTGGCAATTTGAGCAGGATGCGCAGGTCATGACATTCATGGGCTCCTTTCTTGACTGTTGAGGGTGTTCCACCATGCACCTATTACAGGAGGTGCCTGATGAGCCCACAGCATCATCCTCCATCAAACATTTGGTGGAGACCATGCTGGGCCTCATGCAGTCTTGAGGCCATGCTGTGGGGCACATGCGCTGTGAAACCATTATGCTTGACCCTAATGTTAAGTTGGTGTAGTGTAATGCGCTTCTTTCAGTGGCCAACCTGGCAGCAGGGGTAAGCAAACCTGCCTTTGGACTCTGTTGGTGTGGGGCTGTTCAGTCAGGGGTTGGTTCCCCTTCTGGAAAGGGCCGATCACATGGCCAAGGATGGGCAGCTCCTCTGTGGAGGCAGTTTGCCATCAATTGGCTAGAACTAGAGACAATTTGTTGCGCCCTTGTCCAGTTTAGCTCATAGGTGGAGAACAAGCACATCCTGGTGAGGTGCAAGAACTGTACGGCGGTTGCCTTTATCAACAAACAGAGAGGTACCAGGTCGAAAAGGATGTCTCTCTTGCCAAGTCTATCTTGCTTTGGTGCCTTCAGCACAGCATCAGGGTCGAGTGTCAGCACATTTTGGGTGCCTAAATGTCAAGGTGGACCTTCTCTTGTGCCGATTGCAGGTGATTCAGACTGATTGGTCTCTGAATCCAGGGTGGTGGAGGTGACCTGGGCCCTTTGCAGTCAACCGCACATCAATGTGCCAGGGACAATCACAAGATTGACACCTTTGTGTCCCCATTTCCCAATGAGATGGCATGGGCAATGGACGCCATGTCGATTTCGTGGCTGGGGATGGGGGTGTATGCCTTTCTTCCAACCCCACTCTTGCTGAAAGTTTTACACAAGATACTGGAGGAGAAGTGCAAAGTCCTTCTTGTGGGCCCCTGATGACCCAACAGGGAATGTCCTTTGACCTCCTGGAGTTGATTGTGGAGCTTCTGCAGGCTCTGCCTCTTCTTCCTCAACTGCTCAGACAACCAGGCTCCCACAAGTTCCACTGCACTTTCCCTTTTTATCAGTCTTCATGTCTGGCGACTATGGCCAAAGGCGTTGCCTCGGCTGGCAGTTCAAATGGAGTGGCTGTGGGGGTTGCCCACGGGAAACTTCATTAGTCTTCTCTAAAGATTTATGATTCCAGTGGAACAAGGTTGCAGCCTGGTGCTCTGCTAAGGGGCTGTCACCGTCGGAGGCCTCAGTTCTGCAGATGGCGGAGTTTCTTTTGAGTCTGTTCGAGGAGGGGCCCTTCAAGGTTTGCGCCATTGAGTGGTACAAGTCAGCCATTGCGGCTACCCTTACGACCAGGGGGCAGAGTTTAGGGGAGGGTCTCTTCCTCACGGGGTTTGTCAACAGTTTTTACACTGATTGGCCAGTGGAGTGAAATGTTGTGCCTTGCTGGGACATCTCCATGCTGCTTGGGGCACTGACCAAGCCGCTGTTTGAGCCTAAGGACATAGGTTTGATCAATCTCCTCCCCCATCCCCTCCAGCTCAATGGAGCTGGTGTGGGGGCACTGGGGTCCAGGATGGTTGCCGGGTCTATGGCTCTCAAGTGCTGAGTTTTGGGGCTAGATTTTTGGAGGTACCTCCCACCTCCAGTGTGATGTTACATTAGCTTAAGTGACCTATGGTGTTGTAATGTGTCCTCAATGCTTTTTTTTAGAAACATTAATAACTCTAGGTCACTAGAATTCCCAACCAACCATCCCCACGTTTCGATTCCTCCTACGCAGTGTAGGAAACTTATTTGCACATGCTCGCTAGGACGCATTACGGCCACCAGGAACGCTGTGCCACGCCAAAGGGGCTCGACGTCAGTGAGGGCAGCAGCATGGATCGGCACTGGACCCACGGGAAATTTTGGGAGCTCTGGCAAAGCACCTAAAGTGGGTGGAAACCAGCTTAAATGAGCTACGGTGAGTAATACTTCTTAATAGTAGCTTTACTGTTGAAAAGTTTCATATGTATTGATTGATTGATATTGATGCCTGATTTTCAGGTCCTTCATACTTTCAAACTTTAATTATTGCCCCTTAGTGTGGCACTTTGGTGGACTTGTCCTTTCTAAGAAAATGGAAAATAATCAGGCGCGTTAATTACGCTTTGTCTTTGATGATTATACGAGTGATTACTGCTCACTACTCAAAAAGCAGAACTACCTACATTATCAACTGGTAAACTGACATTCTTATCTATTAACGCCTACAAAGCCCCAGGAGGTTTAAGTCCACCATATGTGCAGAATATTTTAAACAACATTTATCCACTAAGAATTCTCGTTCATCCACATTTTTAAACCTTCTGTTTTTCAATACAGTAACTTTTGGGGAAAATTCTCTTCAGTATCTTGGCGTCAAAACTTTGAATAAAACACCCAATGAAACCAAAAATGCAATTTTACTCCCTGAATTTAAAATATTCATTCAGGTTTGGGATTTTGAAGAGTCTTGCAATTGCCATATTTGTCAGTAAGTTCACCAGTCTCGCATGTAGGACTGGGCAGGATCTTGTGCATGTGTTTATCGGTGAATCCTTTTGGGATACTGTTAATCTCGTAAATTTCCACGGCCATATGTGTCATGTTTTCATCAGTATCAGCATATGCATATTGTAGGGGCTTTATTTTGTTTTTAATTTATCTTTCTTCTTATCTCTGCCTCCACCATTTCATTTTCATTATCATTCCTTTTTTATGTTTTTTGTGCTATTGGTACTCCTTAGAATGGCTCATGCCACTATGTCATTATTAATAGGTAATACATTCACACTTTTATTTACATATTATGCTTTTATGTATCCATTTTATTTAGCTTGGGCAACTTGAACTCTTGAGTCGGCTGTTTTAGCTCTTGGTTAATGTTGTATGTTTATACGTGCCGACATGAAATAAAGCTTTGTATCTTGTATATTTCCCTTAAGAGTATATCCATATGAACTAAGACCTCTGCTCAGTGCCTACAGCAATTCTTCTCCTGTTACTGTAGTTATCTCACAGTCTATGTTTACTTAAACACTTGCCATTCTTGTAATTTTAAGTTGCTGAATTTTTACCGTACTCAAACTTTCGGTAACATATCACCCCTCCAGTGTCAAACATTTTCCTTGATGGCTTAAAGTAGTAATAAACTTTATTTACCGAAATTAGTCAAATAATTAGTTGGCTAGAACGAGGTCTTCTCTTCAAGTACGTACAAATAATTCACAGATGATGTATCACTGAGTTACTCACATGATAGCCAAACTCCCGTGTCATACGGCGATACAAGTCTCATGAGCAAGTAATTACTGTATTATTTACCGTGGTTTCTAACACGGTTTGGGTTGTGGCTACACATATCACTTTCACACCATACGACTACGACATAAGAACTGAGTTGAGTGTTTTGTGCATGGGCATACAAAGTTACAAGAGACCGAAGATTGCTTGAAAGACCCGTGCAAGAAAGAGCAGAAGATGATGCGGAGTGACCTCAGAGAGGAGAAAGTGAAAGAGATTCAGGAGAGATTGAAGAAGAAACACGAAGAAAACAAAGCCAGGTAACTTACAGGAGGGACTGATATATTTAATGGGCAGTGAAATATTTTCTGTTGTTGTTGCTGCCGCCGCCGCTGCTGCTGCTGCTGCTGCTGCTGCTGCTGCTGCTGCTGATGATGATGATGATGATGATACTAAGTAGCACTTGTTAAGAAAACTCTGCCGCAGTAAATCTGTTTTGGTATGAATTGTCTGTCGAACATTACTTGTAGCAGCAACATTTGACAAAGAAGAGCTCCTAAAACGAAATTGCCGATATCGGTCAAGTTTAATTTTTAAAAAAAATTAGGGATATGCTCTTTGATGTCCAGCTCAATTTGTTGACATCCATGAAATATAATTTGACGTCAATTCTTATCAGGCATCAATCCAACGGAAAATTTTAGCAAGAAGGTTCTCAAAATAATCCCTTCGAAAAATTAACATCCTTTACGGCTGCACGCCAATAATATGCGCTGACTGCCCCCCCCCCCCCCCCCAGTCAAGGACTAAGTATGACACAGACATATGCCAAAGATGGATTATTTAAACTGAAAACGCTTCTGCTCTCATTGTGACGCGGTAAACATCCAAGGATTCAACACTGTGTGGCACTGTCGCTAGCAGGACAATTATCTCTGACAGTTTATCAAAATATTCATAATAACTTTCAAAATGTTCCATAAAAGCTTTTGAATGTTTTCATACCGACTGTTTATACTTCCCTTCATTGTAATGATTCATTGACGTTTTGTTCTACATAAGACTGATAACAAAGATGCCTTTCGTCTCTCAATTTTAGCAGAACCCATAAAAAAGGAGCATGTGAACACCACGATATGCATGTTTGTGGCAGAAAAAGATCCCGGTAGTCTTGATAATTCTGTTATCTCCATGTCAAGGTCATTTTGCAACCAATCATTGGGAACCGTAGTCAATAGAACTGCGAATAGACACGCTATGCGACTGACGCTCCACCAAGTTCGAAACTAAATATTATTTTATTGTGTAATTCGTGGATTCAGTCTTTCTCTAATTGTGTCCATGTAATCAAAGGCATTCCCATTCAAAATAATATCCTTGATGCAGTCAACAGTTATACTCTCCATCGGTCCATTCTCTTTGTTATAAGCGCTCCTTTCTTTCTTTCTTTCTTTCTTTCTTTCTTTCTTTCTTTCTTTCTTTCTTTCTTTCTTTCTTTCTTTCTTTCTTTCTTTCTTTCTTTCTTTCTTTCTTTCTTTCTTTCTTTCTTTCTTTCCTTCCCTCCCTCCCTCCCTCCCTCTCTCTCTCTTACTTTCTTTCTTTCTTTCTTTCTTTCTTTCTTTCTTGAGCTTCATACTCAGCCGAGGTGCTTAAGATAGAGTTTAACTCAGCAGGTTTGCTACTCAACTTCTTTAAACTTTTTACTAAAGCATGATTAACTTCTGTCGATCACTGAAATTGACCGTATGATGTCTGAATGTCCAGTCCAGCACAGGGCCACAGACAGTGGGAACTATGAGACCATATTTTGTTTTCCCTTTTATAAATACAATATTTCCTTACACTCACCACCCTCAAACGTCACAGGGGTTAGACTGAAAATCAAGCGTGTCTGAATCCTGACAATGAACAATGCACACAAAGAAAGATTCAGATTTTCCCTTCTTTTCTCACTAAATTCAGCCTATAAATTTTGATTCATGACTAGATCTGTAAAATGCTGATACAATAACATTTTATGTCAGAGTCTAACATCCGTTATTGTCCTACAGCGATGTTTGACTCTTGGTAGAAAAAAGTACCAAACGAAAACTCTGTCCTTTTCTCTCCTAAAATGTATGGCTGGGAACGTTATCTGCTAAAAAGAAAAGTATAATACCATTCTTACCGTATTCATTCCAATAGTAGCACACTGTCCTAATGCAAAGATTTCCTGGAGCAGACATGGTTTTCGCGGAGTTTTGTGATAATGATATGTCTTAATTTACAAAACCACAAGGAATTACGCCTATAGAATCCATAGCACATGAAATAACAATGAACCCTCTTCTTTCACCATAAGTATTTTTTTTAAATATTGAAAAATATTGAATTTTTAATAGAACTCCCAAGATTAAAAAGGGGGGCGTGCTACTATTAGGCAATGCGCTACAATTGGAATGAATACGGTAATTATCTGACAGGACTTCATGAAACAGGGTCACTTTGACACGGCAATGTCAGCCAAACACAGGTTGGATATCCACAACAATGCCTCGTTGAGGGGAAATATAATGAAATTAGGGGTGCAAGTTTAAAACAGCGTATATCTATATCATTTTATCATTTATATAAAGCTGCTAGAGTATGTTTTTTATTATTATTTTTTTGGCATGCAAAAGAAATGAAAGTTATCTGTGAAAAAACATCCAAATCAAAGTAAAAAATTGCCACTCTAAGAAATGGCCACGTTTGTTCATTTTATAGTTAGGCCAATCCGTCTTGGCCAATGCGTTAATTTGGCACACGAAATTGTCAAATTTGACGAATATATACGCTGTGCACAGAATACGTACATAGTACCCCTACACGACTAAAGTTCGAAGTACATGACTGGAAACAAAGGCCTAATTTTGACTGGTATATTCTAAGATTGTTGCGGATGATAGAAGAGCACGAGAAGCGCCACCAAAGACTGAAGCAAGAGCAACAAGACCGAGTAACTCAGAGAGAAGCCAAATACAGAGCTCAAATAGAATCCAGAAAGAAGGAGCTGCAAAAGCGTCAACAAGAGGTTAGCGGTCATTTTCAGATCTGGGCACAGCTGATAGTGATAATTAAAAGTTAAAGGCGTCAGGGCTGCCAACCGTACCGGATGCAGGACCTTTCCCCGTCTTTCCCGGCTTCCTTATTTGTCCCGGAATTTTTCAGGCACTACAATTTGGAGTCATTTAGATGCCTTTGATCAGCCCTTTCGTATGTGATGCGAGTGTCAAACAGATTTTTCATTGATGTGCAATTTGATACGTGGTGTGATTGCCAGCGGAAATAGATACAAGATAGGCCTATTTCAGACTGAGGCTACATTGGTATTTTTTAAATCAATATTATGCAGAGAAGTGCATTGATTTTGTCTTCAGAATTCTCCAGATTGCATCATCTGGTTTGCTTGGTTTTTAAAAAATTTTGGCATGCCTCCTGACACTCCCCCCCCCCCCCCTCCGCCAGCGGTGCTTTGCGTGCACTTACGCGTACTTTGTCTAGGATTCAGACTTTCCGATGTTGGCAGCCGTGTAGCGTCCGATGGAGAAATCATCTCGACGTAGCCTAGGTCTAATCTACTTACATATCGTTATGACTCTTTTTCCTAAGTCAAGAATGCCTTTAGAGTTGCTCATTAAGGTAATCGGATTCTTATCACTAGGGGCCTACATTTATGATTTTTGCGATCATTATCAAGTCCCATATCCACACACGCACATCCACAAGTTGGGATGGGACGGCACAAGGAAGAAAAAATTCCACTTTAAAGTATTGCATCTGGTGTGTTGATTTGTACGAGCGTATAAAACCAGGCCAAAGTTTGTCGGCTTATTGCTCGCTTTTTGAAAGGCAAGTTGCCCTTGGCATACCGTATCAGACCAGAGTCTAAGTAAATCAAAGTTCTGAAGAACAGCGATCGGAAAAGTGTATTGATAAGGGTCATAGTTACTAGGCCGAACTGTTGTTAGTTAGTTTTGGCGGCCAAAGTACAGAAAAAACGTTAAATTTGAAGCTAGTTGACTTAGTACCTAAAGGGAGCCAAATTTAGGCCTGTGTTTTAAAAGATCTGACCTGCCTCTACTTTTGCCTTGGCAAAGCTAATTCTGTCGTCTCTAACCTTTGATAACTGAACATTTTCTTATCTCTGTGATCTCTGTGGCGTTGCAGGCGGCGGCCTCTGTATGTAATATTTTGACGCATGTGAGCAAGTCAGAATTTATGTTACAGGATCGTCGACGAAAGATCTCAATATTACGACGCTGGATGGAAGAAGACAGACGGTTCATGACGCGTGCAGAAGAACGTCGTCGAAAGCGGGATTTGGAACGTCAGAGAAAGGTATATATTATTAGTTACTACCTGTCTATTCAGGGTATACAAGAAAATATCCACGTGAAAAGATTTGTATCCCATGAAGCCAACGGCTGAATCAGTAGGAATTTTTTCACAGGTTTATTTTATTTCCTTCATTTCGTTCAGGAAATTTGCCAGTCTCCAGGCTTGCCTTTTTTACGATTTTTTCGCGAAGGAAGGTCCCAAATATGGCCTATCTGCCGTTAAACAATTGTAAAATGTGAATAGCCCACGTATAATATGCAAACGATTTCATAATGCGTGACGTTTTGTTTTTGTTACAAAGCTGGAAGAGAACTGGTATATCCGCAAGCAGGCACAAGAGATGAGACTGGATGCTGAACAGCGACAGCGAGACAAAGATGAGATGGAGCGAAAGAGGCGGATCCAGAAACGTGAGCAATTCATACGTCGGCTTCAAGACAGACAGAAAGGTAAATCTGCGTGACCTTCCATGTTTCAACGTTTGTATGAATGTCAGTGGGCCTTGTGTATTTTCAAATCAGTAATACCACTCAATATTGAGAGGTTATCTTCTGCCCCAATTCAGTATCCTTGCCTGTGCACATCTCCTAACTTACAGTCTTGACTCCCAGCTATTTCAATGGGAAGCGTGTGGTACTGAATGTTGTCAGGGTAACAATTTTTTTGTAGTGCACCAAATTCAGTCGACTTCCTCGTTTTATTTTTGTATCTCCCTGAGAAAGTATTAGGTGCTCCAGTGACACACAACCTATGGGGGTAAGTTTGCTGCTAAGTGCTATTTTGGGGATGCAATCACATTTTGACACTGCAATTTTGAATTTTGAGCCATTGTCTGATTGTCTTACCTGGCTTCCTTTTGGTCTAAACGGAAAATTAGAAACAGTTTCGCGAAAGCAAAAAAAAAAAAAAAATGTTTATTTACTCTGTTGCTCAAAAGTACAACTTTGTTTGTAATTTTTTTCCCAGCAATATTCTTGGAAATGACGGAGAAGAGACGAAGTGAACGTGAAGCAAAAGAGGCCGAATATGCTCAAAGGTTTATGGAAAAAATGAAGATAAGACGAGCGCGTTACATTCATTCCAGGAAGAAGAAACGTGGTGAGGCTACGTAACTAACACTTTTCGGGTATACCTGTCTTTTTTTTATGTTGTGGTTTTATCAAAAGTTTTGAATGAAGGCTGTGATGGGAAGCCCGTCAGGTTAAGGCGGCTCTGGCCGACAACTTTATACAGCGTGCTGTATAAAGCTTCCCACTTCATGTACAGATTGGACAATTTTGTGCTCATCGTATCCTTTTGTTTCAGCATATAGGTCAAACCTTTGACTAAAACGTAAGGTACTTCCATTATTTTTGTGCTCTCTGTATAATAAATAAACAACGATACGCCCGATGATGAAAATATTTCATTCACTGTGTACTTTAACCAGAAATGAAAATTTTGTAAACTATCTGCTTTACAGGAAAGATGACTGAATCAGAGAGGCTGCAACTTCGCAGTAACTGGGTGCTGGAAAGAGCTATACTGGACAGTTTGTCCCCAACTGATTACGGAGTTCTTAACTACGCACATGGAGACCAGATAGGTATGGTAACACAATCTCATATTTTACTCATTCTATTGGCCTGGACCAATTTTTTCCCGTGTGTGTGTGTGTGTGTGTGTGTGTGTGTGTGTGTGTGTGTGTGTGTGTGTGTGCGTGCGTGTGTGTGTTTTCAGCAACCTTTGCTTTTGAACGTGTCGCAAAGTTATAAGACAAATCTGTGGTCCACGCCGTTGAAGCAATATGTATACTAACTCTCCCTCCTTCTAGCAGATTCCGACCAGCTGGACATCCAGTATCTGGTTTTGCTGATTGATGAATCAAACCCTAAAAAAACAAACACAAAAACAAAAACAAGAACGCACACACACACACACACACACACACACACACACGAAAAAACAAGAAGGGGTGACGGACGGGTTTGAGCTAAATGACAAAACCATGACCCGACACAAAATGACATTTTCCGTTTTTACTAAGTTTGACAATGCCATTCTGGTCATCAAACATGAATTTTTAAAAAATCAAAATGTGTGTGATGAAAAACGCGGAAAAAACTTCACCATATGTTGGCTGGCTACACGCGTTACGTCTGTGAATGGAACACTATCATTGTAGGTTGGTTACTCTGTTTTTCATGTCGCATTAGCAAGTAACTGAGAACTTGAGCTTTTGGATGTACATATATATGTATAGATGTAGATAATAAACATAATATATATATAAATATATATATATATATATATGTATATATATATATGTATATATGCGTGTGTGTGTGTGTGCATCCATTAGAAAGTTATATTCATCATTAACATTAGAGTTTTATGTGCATTTAACGTTTCAATGTCCATCACGTTTATTGACAGATAACGGCACACTTACATTTAACCGTTCAAACCCCCATTTCCTCACATTTGTTGCATTACAATTAGGGGTGCTTTTACATTAACGTTCCGATATCCGACGTTATATATTAATGAAATGAGCGTTAACATTAAACGGCACATTAACATTTCACGGATATAGGTGAGCGTGTTACCACTCCCCCAAGCGTGTACATAACCTTTATTTTACGTTGTCACTAAAGAATGCACACATGCATGTATTTATGTATATGTATGCATCCATGGATTCTGTGACATGTCTCTGATGATACAATAAATCATCAAAATCATGAAGAAAATGAACAACTAAATTAAATGTCACCCCAATAAGTACAATTAAATAATGCTGAATTAATACATGAGCTAAAAACATAAACACTGGATGAAATAATTACATATCAATTATAACATGAGATAATAAATACACAGAAATCAAACTGCAAACCATACAAAGAGGTTGGTCTCACTGGTTTAACAGCCTAACACCTCCGCGACCTGGTTTCGATTCACGGCCCGGGAATCAAGTTGAAAGGGTTCCTTCTGCTCTGACTGTGCACGGCTTTTCTCTCCTGTAATCCTTCGGTTTCATCCACCTGACAATAAAACAGGACAATGCCATGGAGAGTGACTAATATAGGCTTGGCCTGTGTCATAGTCCATGTGAAACATGCGGGTCAATACTTACAAAAGTTACGAGAGAGAGGAGAGAGAGAGAGAGAGGAGAGAGAGAGCAGAGAGAGAGAGATGAGGAGAGAGAGGAGAGAGAGAGAGAGAGAGAGAGAGAGAGAGAGAGAGAGAGAGAGAGAGAGAGAGAGAGGAGAGAGGAGAGAGAGAGATAGAGAGAGAGAGAGAGAGAGAGAGAGAGAGAGAGAGAGAGAGAGAGAGAGAGAGAGAGAGAGAGAGAGAGAGAGAGAGAAATGTGCCGTATTCGGCATATGTTTAAAACAATTTATATTCGATATGTGTTTTGTATTGTTAGACCATCATCGGACAAATACAGTAAGAACTCCTTTATTATTTTTATCTTTTATTCTTATTGTTGCATGAAATGTACCCTATCGCAGTAAATGACCTCGTTGATTTTGATTATTACAAATGGGAATCGGACTGAATATAAGGGATGCGTAAGTACGAAATAAGCCATTTCTGCACATAAGGTACTCAAGTCTGGCAGTGAATAGTGTCCTGACGTGTGGAAGTTTATTAAATGTTATTTACATTAAAAAAGTGACAGTGATTTTTTGTTTGTTTTTTTGGTAAACTTTACGACGACTGAAGACAGTACCAAAGAGCTGACCTTCCTCGAACTTGTGGACCAAGAACTTGCAAAGCGAGAGGCACGTAACCAGAAGCAGGTAAGTTTCAAGCGTCTTTCGATACCTGCAGAACTGTGACAAGTGTGTGGGGGTGAATTTCAAGTTCCTCAGTTTAGCAAGCGGAAACTTCAGGTGAACACATGTAGAAGTTGGTCAGGTCCGACATTGACATGAAGGAATACGTAAGAGGTCATTCCTGCATGGGTCTGACCATAGAGGAATAAACTAGATCTAAATCTAGTGAATTCCTCCATGGGTCTGACAAGGACAAGGCCCAGGCGCGGGGCATATCATGATGCAGGGCGTAAGTGTAATCACTCTATCTGCTCCCACAAACTGTGGCGTATCTTGGCGCAGTTTTTCAGACAGAGACGTCAAGTTTGTCAAATTGCTCAACCTCACAAGCAAAATATTTTCCCAAGAAGTGGAAAGAATAGACACCAAGTAGGTGACAGCAAAGTAAAAAATATATTAAAAATACACAATTACGAAATGGCTAGTAAATATTTCCATCACCAGGATCGCTCAGGGGGGTTTTGTGGTGCTTTGCGATAAGTAGAACACATTCATGTCATGTTTTCAGACCAAGATATTTCTTGGTGCACGACATTTTCCCCTGTTTTTTGTGCATGATGTACTTTTCCGCTTACATAAGTTGTCACATGCACAATCAAGCTTGACTGCTTGCTCATGTATTTTCCACTTACCAATATGGTAGTAGGAAGAGCAGGTGGTGGAAGCCAAAATGACAGATTTAAATGAGTTGGGCAGTATTCCCACTCAACAGTTAATTTTTCAGAGGAGTACATGTCATAATGACGAGAGTGCACGCTACAAGAAACCTATTACAGGTAAAAAAGCAATACATTTTTGGAATTGAATTCACTTATTTTTTCAGGGTTCATGCCTGCCATGAACACTGATTAAGTGTTGTAAATTGAGTCGTGTACATCAACTTACATTATACCGACAGTGATATCATGCTAGATATGACAGACGACGTAGAAAGTTCTAGGAATACACGTCTGTACTATTCCAAGTCTCTGGTCACCTGCGCAGATCCTGCTGAAACAATACCTTAGTTTGGGCAGTTCAGGGGTAGGTGTCAACAACAACTGTTTCTACAACACACTGCCTGTAGGTCATGCTGCACTGCACAACACTAGCAATGCTATTGTGTGAAAAGTGTTCATTATGTGATATAATCGACACTTTTTCTGGCTCCCTATTGGTCTGTTCCTACCACCCATGTTACAATTTTCATTGTTCCCCCACAAGAAGGACAAACAGTCGACTGCGAGACCTACCATGCAACAGGTGCAGTTGCGTGACTATGTGATCGGTCATGTGCAATCATCAAGGCAACCGGCCATAGGCTTGAAAATAGATTTCATTAGCTTGCTATTGAATGCATACATACATATATCTCCTGTAACATGTGAGTCACCAATTTATATCTTGATTAGACTAAGTAAAATCTTTCTAAATTGAATTTATAAATAGGAGTATCGTCGAAGTGCTGTGCCCACTTACATTTTGAAAGTCCTGTATTTATGAATTAGGGCCTATCTCCACACGTTACTGATAACTTCAATATCGTTATGGGGGTTGTCTTTAATACCAGAATATTAAGCTGGGACCAAGAGTGTCCTGCGGATGAGGTACTGAAAAGTGTTCTTGTAATACCCACTGCAAACCCGAAGGCTGTCACGAAAACGTACCAATTGAACGTGATACTATAAATTTAAATTTGAAATATCTATATCTGTATCTCGCCATATCTCACCAAGAGAGACTAGTCAATCAGGTACGCAGTTTGGGCGGGAACTTAAAATGCATATCTCCTGTTGATTTTATTGGCAGAAAGAACTGGAAGCCACCCTCAGCCAACTGGGCCTTGCGGACTTCAAAGGAGCAGTGTTTTCTGAGCAAGTGCTGCGTCAAACGCAGTCAGAAATGGACCAACTTGCACAACAGGAAGCAAGGAGGGCAAAGGGGGCCGTAAAGGAAACCTTAGCAGATCCACAGCTAGGGGACTTGCGTGGTGCTATACTTAAATGTGAGACAGAATCAGACATGCTGCGTATTGAGTCGGGTATAACTGCAGACAGAATGGTGGAACTGGGTCTATCCGATTTTCGTGGAGCCACAATATTAAAGAAGGAGAAGGGTCACAAATTTTGCAGCTTTGCAGATTCTGTGAGTGCCTACAAAGGAGGTTTATAATATATTGTGTTCCATTATCATATGTGCTATAAAACGTGCCATTCGTCCTCTAAGAACATGTGTTGCATACAAGATGTAGTAAAGTGTAAATCTCTAGGCCAGGGTTGCCGGGTTTTTTTCTCAGTAAAAACAAAAAAATTTTGACTGTGATAAAGATAAAATGGCAAAGCAGCAAGTATTTGACAACTCCGGCATATTTATTTTGTCTGTGCAACAAGGTTTCAGACAATATGTATGTATGTATGTATGTATGTATGTATGTATGTATGTATGTATGTATGTATCTATCTATGTATCTATCTATCTATCTATCTATCTATCTATCTATCTATCTATCTATCTATCTATCTATCTATACAGTCTACAATATCACAATATGAACATTGTTAGATATCAATTACAATTGTTAATGCTGCAAGATCTGAGGCTGACACTTGGCCATTGCAAAAAAAGAAAAGAAAAAAACAAAACAAAACAAAACACCCTCTCCCCCCCCAAAAAAATCCAAAAATCCCCCCAACACCCAACAACAACCAACAAATAGAAACACACGCACACACATACATCATAGGCCTGACAGGCACCTAAACAGGCAACTGAACCATTTAACTCTAAAAAATTAATTTCAGTCTCTGACCAACATGGATGCTGCTGCACAGCGCTTTGTGGACGTGACCCTATTTACAGTTTCCCAGGTAAGCTGATAATGAACTTGTTCTCGCTTTCATTCTCTTAAACTAAATTAAAAGTGGTCTTTTGGCTGTTTGGGGTTTCGCGATTGGCTGAACATACTAGACTTTATGAAATATCTGTCATCCTGTGCTTTTTAGTCATAATCAGTTTGGTGTCAAGAGCATCTCTCGTCATCATGAAGTGATTTTACAATGACTCAAGCTTTATCAACAATTGACCCAGATTTTGGTCTGCGTGAATTCCGAAACATAAACACCCTGTCCTATGTGTAGCGTTTTAGATGCAGTTAAACAGGTAACAGGTTCCTGTATCCAAAATACTACTGATAATCTGACATTCAATTTGAATAAATTTAAGGATATACTGCATTGTATTCCGTTTTAAAGTTACACCTGATCACATAATTTGGAAGTCGGTAATGTTGTTGTTGCTTATCTTGTAGATTGTAATGCCTGCGTACTTCGCCTACTTGGAGAAAAATCATCCAGGCCTTTATTGGGAATACTTCCGGCCTACCTCGCCGTTGCCACCAGAAGGTACCCCATATAGCACATGTAATGACAAGCGTTTTATTAATCGTGGCTATGTATTTTTTCAAATTAGATTCAAGTTTACTGGTATATAAAAAGTAAAAATCGCGTCAAGGCGCCAATACATTATGTGGCCAACGCATATTGCATTATATATAATTATATCTGTCTTTCCTTTCGAATAAATTTAAGAATGGGTCCCATTGTATTCTGTTTTCAAGTTACACCAGACCACATCATTTATACTTGGCAACTCCGAATACAGTATGCATTTTTACTGGAATAAATACAGTTAACTGGGCCGTGTCGATTTTAGGAAAGGGGATTTGGTATGTGCGTTTCCCCCTTTCGGCTAGGTGATTGGTACTGAAGGTTGCTGGTTCGAGACATGGCCATTCCCTGGACACACACACACACACACACACGCACACACACACACACACACACATAGTGTCATTCTTATTACTCTCTGTATTAGCTTAGGTGTCTTGTTGCACTATAGATTACAGTGAACTTTGCTTGTTTGGCTTTGAATCCCCAAAAAGTAGTGTGGGGTCAAGTGACGTGTAGATTCCTAACATGGAAAGATGCGGAGTCCATATGAAACTGTGACCTACGGGAATATATAGACTTTATATTTTAATAGATTTACATTGTGAACTTTTCAATATATATATATACAGACACATAACCTTATCAAAAAGAAGCTTAAAGAAAGAGTTAATGCGGGTGAAGCTGAATGTCATCTTCCGGACTTTCCTGTCACATTTGCTTGGCAGCATTTAGTTTAGTTTCTCCAGATTAACCGATACAGTAATCTAGATCTCTATACTTCATGATTTTGGACAACACAACGGCTGTGATCAAAATATATCTAGTTTAAGGTATGAGCAAGCGCTGCGAAGAATATGTTGGCAAGCTGCATGCACCATTTCTTTTCAAGTTTACAGGCACGGTAGTTTGTAAGAAAATTATATAAATTGCTGTGAGCTGCTGCATTGAGCTAGACGATGCAAACGTACGCCATATCGTAATGGTCGTTTGTGCCTGCTATAATCATGGTAATAAGCTTTCCGAAGTTCTGTACATGTATAGCAGACTTTCCAGCAATATTGTTGTGGGTGTGAACACACCTTCAGTTACAAAGGGGATGATAAAGCAGTTAGGGACCATTGTCGTAAAACTTATAATTGTATGACCGCCATGCGCATACTAATATACACATTCGCTATAATGGGCCCACTTTGGTCATAATTTATAGCATTACAAGTATTGGGACGAGCAGGTATTACATACCCCCATGAAGAGGTAGCCCGCCCCGGCCAATGAAGAGATAGCCTCCTTATCACAACGTCATTGTGTGGGGGTGTGCCAGCCCGTGTCTGTGGCCTGAAGCAGGGTTTCCATCTGAAAAGACTGCTGCACACTGATGGCTGTTCGACAAGTGAAAAAAAATCTTTTTCGATAAAATTTTGCAGGATCTGTGAATTTTTGTAAATGAATATGTAAGAAATGAACGTCGTAAATTGGGAACATCTGGTCATCATGAAGAGAGTGGGTGTTCTCTACATATTTGTTATAATGCGCTGGCGCGCATTATGGCATATGTAGAGAACACCCATTCTCTTCATTTCGCCCATGAGTTCCCAATTGGCGAAGTTTATTCCTATAATAAACCACTACTCTTGGAAAGTAATTTAAGTACACCAATGACAGACACCCACACCAGTTGTCGCCTGCCTGCGTGAAGCGAACTTATTTGGCTTATAATGCCCAATTTCACAAGTCCTTGTCAGGTGACCTGGGGTTATACAGATATCTTGTGGTCAGATAACCATGGCCTATACAGGTAGCGGCGGCTTTTGACCCAGGGCCAAATGAGAGTGGTTTCATTTTTCAGAAGTTCGGGTCGAGTCCTGGTTTTGTGACTCTAGCTTGTGGACTTTGAAGGTGAACGTGGTGTGACTGTAGGCTGTGAAGCGGTGCATTTCTTTTCAATTATTGTGTAGCTATATCCATGTTGAGGTCTGTGGGTTTGTTGTTTCGTTCATGACTTCATATGTGAACTGGTGACAGCAAAATACCACTGCCCCAGGAATAATGCTGAACCATGGGAAAAGAAGAAAAAGTGAAATCCAATTTTTTTTCTGATTTGGAAAAGAATATTTTGATCGAATTGGTGGTAAAGGAGATTGGAATTGTTGAAAGCAAAAAAAAAAAAAAAAAAAAAAAAAAATGATGGTACCGTGGTGTTGAAAAAAGAAACAGCATTGGATACAATAACAAATAAATTAAACAGCCGACAGAAAAAGAACAGCTGAAGAACAGTTGGCGAAACATGAAAAAGCAAACAAAAAAGATGTGGTGGTGCAGGCATAAGTACAGGATCCTTATCTAGTCGAAATCTGTGGCGAAATTCAAGATCGTCATACATAATAAATGGGTCATTTCTCGGACGAGATGTACGTTCTCGGTGAATCAGACGCTCCACCATTTTAAATTGATCAAACCAGTCCAGAAAGTCGGCCATAATACACAATTGGCGCTCTTGTTTTTGAACACAAATATGGGACTCTTTTTTTTTTTTCCCAGCCCTGGTCACATTTAACCAAGGCACCACCCTGGGTTACAATTCATAGGCAAATTGAGCATGGCTTCATAATGCCCTAAACTTCTGAAAGTGACCCTACTGTTGACTCCGGGCTTTAACTAGTACTTAAGAAGGGTTCAAATTGACCACAGGTTGATTTCAACTTCTGAAACTGGGCATAAAGTCTCTGCAGCTGTTCTAATGACTTCCAAACTCAGGTTTATAATATGTTTGCCTCCATTGAAAGGTTTTTATGACCGCACAAGGCTTGACCCAGTAAAATTGTACATGGTGGGCATCTGATCAGCAATACCAGCGAGCTCCTGAACTTATACATGTATGGCTACGATTTAAATTGTTTTTATCCAAATAATGCTAATGTTCATCAAATGTTCTGATACTGAATATGTTCTGTGTTTCCAAAAGTGTGATCAGCAGTGTTTTATTACTGACAGATAATGAATGTGGCTCTTCGTCTGGATACAGCCCCAGTGACAGCGAATCTGAAATTGACGAGCTGCTAGATATTTATGCACCTAAACAACGAAAAAGTCGGAAGGGTCAGTAATATCCGTTTCCTTTTTTCCTATAAATTGGAATTACGCAATTGTCAGAATAAAGTATGAATGTCCAGAATTTTATGTAAATGCTCGTAATAAATCGAAGTTTCAATGAATAAAAAAGTGGGGAATGCCCTAAAAGCCCCTTGGCTGCAGTTCTCTTCATTGTTATGACAATACCTTTAGGTCATTAGGGCCGAAGGGTGTTGTCTTCATAATGTTAACTGGGGATAAAAATACAGTCAAAACAATTCAACATCAGAGAGTGTTGATAAACACATAAAGGAACCAAATTTGAGTCATTTCATAGCAATGACGCCGAGTTCACAATTTTTAATTTGATTCTTGATATATTGTTAGTCAAACCAGTCACAGTGGTTTGACTTCAGTGGTGTCCACTGACACAGCTTTTACCACGGTTCTGTATGGAAATTTGGTGCTGATATGGAAACGGCCAACGCAAGCTGCTGACTCAGTCTTATGATGATTGCATACCCCTTTGTAAATGATAGGGGAGTTTTGATAAATTGTTTTCATCTATTTGTTAATTTATGCAACATTTTGCAAAAAAATAATTAAATAATATTTCTAAAGAATTACTCTCAGCCACCAAACGTAATGTTGATTTGAAGAAATCTCGAGTAAGGTTTGACCTTTTACAAGATGGAATCTGAAATATGGCTGAATTATGTTTTCACTCCAGTGTTTGTTTGATACATCTTGGCTAAAGGAGCAAAGACAAAATATATTAATTAGCTCCTGACATTTAACAGGGCTGTACTGGTCATCTATGCGTGGAAAAGACTGAAACTAAAGTATGTTATTAGGAGGACAAGTATAGTACTGAACACCATCACCCTATTTTTGCAGACAGTGGAGTTCAACCTCGAGGTGTTCGCTTCAGCATGATACAAGAACTCATTGATCCACAAGAACGTGAAGCTCTTCAAAAGAGGGCCTTTGTACATGACTTTATCACAGAAGAAGATGAAGAAGAGGGAGAGGAGACAGAGGAAGAGGCTGAAGAAGGTTCCACGCCCTTGTCAGTCCGAGACTCCTTGACCATGTTGCGCCAAAAGTCTACATCAGACACGCTTCTTGATGCATTCACTACAATGATGCAAACATTGATGGACGATGTTGCATCAGGCAACATGAACGTATCACAGTTTGCCAGGATTGTAGACTATGCACGCAAACTAGTGGCAATGGCAGACACAATAGACTTAACAGAAGTTGAAACAGCAGAAATGGTTGACACCAGTTTGGTTGAAATAGATAGGAAGAAATCCAGTGACACATCTCTTGCTGGTAAAGGACTTTCAAACAGTTCCCTCCTGGCAGAGAAAGTTGTGCAGGAGACCATGGATAAATTACAAGAAGAACTTATGAATCAGAACGAAGATGTACAGAAGAGTTCCAGCAGCCCCAGAATGAGAGCCTTGGGCCCAGAGTCTTTGACTAAACTGACAGACATTGTGGTCCAAGAAGCAATCAGAGCCGCTTCAGCAAGTCTGGAAAGCTTGACGAGTCCAGAAAGTCCTGTGAAATCACTAGTGCGCCAAACAAGCTCGCAAATTGCCTCTGAATTTGTCACACAGACACTGACAAAGGTAGCCCAGGAATTAGAGGCAGAAGTAGAAGCAAAAAAGCAGTCAGCAACATCACTCCTTGTTCAAGATACCATTTATGCTGCCAAGTATGATATTGAGGCTAGACTTGGGACACTTGGGACTCTATCCTATGATCAATCATACAAGCTGCCAAGCAGATTAGCCAGTGATGCCTCTCAGACCTCTATGCTGATTCGAGATACACTGAGCAAAGTATTGAGGGAAATTGAAGAGGATGGTACCTGTGGAGAACTTTATGGCAAAAGTGCCTCTGTTGTATTTGTTGAGGAACTGGTACGAGACACTTTACAAAAATGCATCCATGATGTTAGAAATAACTTCATTGCTTCTGACAACTTGATAAATCTCACAGGTGCCATTGTTTCATCATATTCTTCTCTGAAATCTTCAGGAGCATTTGATCCTTTGTTGCCACAGTGTACTCGAAGCTTGGAGGAAATTCCATCATCTGAGTCTAAAATTGCTTCAGTAGAAACCCTAATGGTGGAAGCCCTAATCAAAGAAACTCTTCAGAAAGTTGAAAGAGATGTAAATTCTGGGAACCTATCTCCTTCTCATTTGATTGCTCTTTCCAATGAAATTGATCCTGAAAAAGTGTTGCACGGTTCATTTTTTCCACAAAAAATGTCACGCACCACAGTGGAAGCAGAAGCCTGTGTCAGTGCCACCTTAGCAAAAGTTATGAAAGATCTTTCTCTCGAAGGATCTTCATCAGCAAATATTGCTACAAAGGATAGTACTGGTGATGTGTTTGCAACAAAAGCATCTTCTAGCGCATCTATCATGGCAGAGAAATATGTGCAAGATATGTTGGAAAAAATGAAAGAGAAAATCCTTGATGACCATCCCCATATGTTAACTGGCAATGCAAGTGGTTCTCAGTCTTCAAAAACATCAATAGTTGCGGAGACATTAGTGTCAGATGCACTTGTTAAGATACTTAAAAACATAGAAATTGAAAATGCTTCAGTAGGAAAACGGGATGAAGCTGTAAAAATACCACCTGAAAACGTTTCAATACATGGGTCGAATTCCAACATAAAATCGGATAGTTTCAGCAGGATTGGAAGTAACATTATGATGCATGTTTCAGACGACGTGTTAAGTAATTCCAAGTCTAGTCTCATGGAAAAGATCTCGAGTGAAATCTTTGAGGATGCAGACATCACAGTAGAAGCAATGCAAAAAATTGAAGACTTTGGTAACTTTGTTGATCAGTCACATGAGGACTTCATTCCAACCATTGGTTCTGAAACTGTACACTTTAGTCCGGATGTTGCAGAAGCAGGTCTTTCCCTACTATCGGTAAAAGAACCAGAAGCTGTAGGAATACCACATGAGACAGCCCATAGGAACTCGTATCGTAGTCTTATACATCCTGATGTATCAGTTGTCAAGGGGCTGAGTCATGACTCAGAGGATTCCCTCAGGAAGAAGCTCCTGGCAGCATCACACCATGCCATGGTTCATCACTCCCCATCCTTGAGTAATTCCATGCAGCTTCGAAGGGCCAGTATGAATATGCATGATGCAGTTCTTCAGCCTACTGTTTCTCGTCCCAGTGCTGTTGTAAGTCCATTAGTTCAAAGTAGGGAGAGCTCTTTCTACCGCCCTGCTCACAGGCTTTCACAGCTGCAGTCAGAAACAACAACGGAGAAACAGTCTGTGTTAAGTTTAAAGCCATCAATGACCACCTTAGTGCAGTCAGGTACAGCACATCATCCATCAGGCAGTGGCGTCAAAGTATCCCCACTTGCCTCATTTTCATCTCAGGGTGCTACCAATAGACGACGATCCAGCATGGATAAAAGAAAAAATGAACCAACGTCTGTGACATCCCTTAAATCCACCAAATCAAGCAAGGAAAGCTTATTATCGTTGAAGTCATTATCTGGTGACAGAATGCCGTCGACAGCTAGCAAGTCTAGCCTACAAACATTAGGCAAAAAAGGATCAAAAACTTCTGTGGAAAACAAGAGCCCTGCTTCTGTATCAGCTGTTGGAACATCACGTTCTAAACTAAACTCATCACAGAAGAAAATTTCACAGTCTACGACTACCGTTGCTTCTCACAAAGCAGCAGACCGATTGAAAGATAGAACAGTTAAGCCAAAGAGACATAGTGTGGCACGGGTCAGCACATCAAAGACAGCTCATCTTCCAACCCCTGAGATATTGTCTAATGAAAAATCCTCAATAAAACCAGATGAAGTAGACAACAAAAGCAACTTTTTAGGCATGAACAGTGGTATTCAAATCAAACGATCAACTGCCATGCTTTCTATTTTAAATCCAGAAGACACAGATCATGCAGAAGCTGAAAGATCTCATTTTGTCGCAAGTGATGGAGTAGACAAGCAGGACATTGACACTGAGCTCTCAGTGAACCAATCTTTTGGTGTGTCACAGTATGGCGTTGGGCAAAGACCCAATGTTGAAGAGCATAGTTCCTATCACAGAGATGAAAACGATGATACAATGACTGTAAATGTTGCAGAAAGTGGAAGATCTGGAAGCAAAATGTCGGACATTTCTAGTTCAGGTGATGTAATCCAGGAAATAAAAACACAGTTAGAGGGTGAAAATTTAATAGATCATAATGATGGTTCTCTCCAAGCACATGGAGAAGAACTGGACAGACCAGAATCTGTCCTGACCGACGATGAACTCCGGGAAGAACTCAGGGCTGCCAAGAAACGCAGTTTCACCATAAAACAATCATCTTCAAGCACAGGAAAGTTCGTGGACAATATGACCAGCAGAGGTGGTTCAAGATTCCTCAAGAAAGAAAGCAAAACCAGAGTGTCATCGAAAACCTCAGGTAATAGTGTAGGGGGTCTCGGAAAATCTTCTCATCAATCTATTGACCTCACACCAAGACCATCAAGTGGATTCAAAACAGACGGACCTTCTCCCGCGTCTCCCCGCACTAGTGGCACAATTATAGGACTGGCTCCTAAACGTTCTACAAGTCATATCAAACCCGCGCATGCCGTTGGAAGCAGTGCGACCAAAAGCGATTCACAGTCACCACTGTTGAAGAGCAGTCGTTCTGGACCACATGTTAACACGCATATGGCAAGGTCTGCGCTTCGAGATCACCATGCTCTATCTGCCTCTTCCCTGTTGGAACATGAGCTGCATGACTCTCCCAGTGATAAGTCCTCTACAAAGTCCTTCGTGAGTGCACCCGGTACTCTGTCGTTTGAGACCTTCAAGGCAAGTGGCAAAAAGGTAAGCTATCATCCCTGGACTGGCAAACGAAATACACATACGAGCTAAAAAATGCAACTGTTAGCACTTCGTGAATTTATTGTAGTTTTTGCTTACAAATGCCACTTCTGTGAAAGGTCAATTGTAATGAAGTAAATTGTCCTTCGGCTATCAAAAAAGAATCGTATTTTTGGAAAATATTTGGTTTGAACAGGTTTTCATTTGCCAAGAATTGGTCAACAGGTAGAGCTTATATTGAAAACCTGTAAATTCTAAAAAAAAATGATGGTTCTGTACGACTTGCAATAACGAATATAGCCTATGCATGACTTACATATACGGATTTGATATATATTTAAAATCCCACTAGACTTTCTCACGTGTTTACTTTACATGGGGTAATTTCCACATGTGGTCTTATGCAACTCTACCCATGCCAAGTTCCAACTGTCTCTTGATCATGAGACATCGATTTATGAAAGGTAATTTATAATTGTTTTGATGTTTCACGTGGAAAAAAATTCACACTAATGCTGAATTTTCATATAAAATTTCAGTAAGCCAAATCGTTTGAAAGAGGGGCAACGGTAGCTTTGATTTAATTGTCCAATGCTCTAAAATATATTCATTGGAAAGTAAAGCTTTAAATTTTACAAATCCCATTTTTATTTCAGTAGTATATTTGAACACAAAAATAAATCTGTTTTGTTGATCTTTAATATTCTGTTATATGTGTCTTTTCGTCACATTTATGTTACGAATAATTCATTATTATTATTATTATTATTATTATTATTAGTAGTAGTAGTAGTAGTAGTAGTAGTAGTAGTAGTAGTAGTAGTAGTAGTAGTAGTAGTAGTAGTAGTAGTAGTAGTAGTAGTAGTAGTAGTAGTAGTAGTAGTAGTAGTAGTAGTAGTAGTAGTAGTAGTCAAACTAACTCCTTGTTGGTAAAATGAAACATTACCTCAAAACAACGCCCAAGTTGTTTGGATGTAATGTCTGCTCTGCTTCATATTTTGTCAGGTACGTTTATCGTTAATACTATGCCTTTTATATGAAAATTGAAGACGGGATTTGCCATGACAGGAGGGCTGTCCCAGTAATATTGCCTGTCCCGTAAGTGAACTTTCTCAGTGCTGGTGACAACAAAAGTTTAGTATCCAAAGAGGGCCGAGTAAAGCTGTTAATTTAATCTGAAATTCAGCATTGAGAACTTGAGAACTACGCAAAACATTATCACTGGCCATAATATTAAATATTAAAGTGTTTGCATTACTTTTGCTTCAAGGAAGCACTAATATTGACTGCCGGTGGAAGTGATATGCCGAATTACTTTGCAGCATAAGAGCTCAAAGCAATGAAGTCAAAAACTGAAATAATACACGTTCACGTCACAATGTACAGAAATAAAGTTGGCCTATGCTGCTAACAGCATTTGACTAAAATATTGTAATTAAAACGTTATTGGCCAAAATACCGACGTCCACTATGTTTTAATGTAATGTGTGACTGCCAGCCAGAAACTGTGGTACCCCCAGCCCTCTTGCCTTGGCCAATATCAGTAACGTTCACAACATGCATTCGGCAAAGGTGATGCCATCACGAATTGTTTTATGTGAACAGCCAAGCACTCCTGACGGCATCAAGAGACAAAATGCGTCGTTTCATTGACGTGCTGTATTTATGATGGGTGGAGTTCAGCCTTTTGATTAAAAATTGCTGTACCGAGGTGGTATGAAGATCAGTGTAACATTTTAAATGATCATGACGAAAAGTATGCAAAGTTGCAGAAACTTCCAGGTATTATTGATAAGTCTTGTCCAGTATAGGTCTAGATCCAGTTTTCATATGTACTTGGATTATGAAAAAAGTCAAATGTGACGTACCGAGTCGCTCGATCCCTACGGCACGGACAGTACAGGATAAACATGACCATTCAAATGAGTTCGTCAAGAACCTGGTGTGTTTGTTGACCTTGAATATATTGCCTCGATAGGCCCTACATCTTTTCTACTTTTCCCATTCAAAATGTTCCAAGTTTCTATTAACGAGGATTTTAAGTTATTGTGTGACTGTCAGCCAGGAACAGTGACCAATGTGCTGGTCCCTTGTGGCCAATCTTAACGTGTCGCGAGGATACGCCCCACTCCCTCTGGGGAAAGCTGTTCACCTGGGGCGTGTTGTCTGTATAAATATATTTTACCTTTCTCATTCAAAATGTTGAAGTTTCTATTAACGAGACATTCAAGTGAAGCGCCATTGGGTGATTTGAGTCGAAAAGGCTATTTGTTAATTTCTGTAGCGATTTGTCATATTAGGATCATTACTTCTGATGCTTTTTGTTTCAGAGTGGTGGCGTCACTGGATCACACACGAACATAAAAGAATAGACTCATCTATATGGATCTTCCTCTGTAAAATTTTTGAACAAGGCTAGGCCTATAACGATACATGAATGAGTGAGTGAGTAAGTGAGTGGGTGATTGAGTGAGCAGATAATCGCGTGAATTTGTGAAAGGATAAACAGATTAAATAAATGCTTGAATGAATGAAAAAATAAGGATTAATAAATGAAAAAATGTTAAAAATACACAAATTAATACATGAGTAAAAATTTTTTTTAAAAAACATGTAAATGAGTATTGATAAATGAAATATGGGAAAAGTGAGATTTTAGATCAAGAAACATGAACCAATCCCAGTTTGAAAATCTTGAACTAAATTTGAAAAAAAAGTAGGAAAATAGGCCTATTTCAGATTTTAGGTTAGGGCCTTCAATAGCTCATTTTGAACTTTGTTGTAATGTGCCAGTAACAATTTTGACAGATACCGGCCTACATACAAATAGGCAAGTTGATGAATGGATGTGCAGTAATCCAGATGCAACATATTTACATCTGGGTATCAAACACCTGCTGTAAATCAATCAAAATACCTTAATACATAATAAAATAAGAAAAATACCAGACGAAGTGAATTAGAAGATGAATGGAACGGATCGGTAGGTGAGCAATCGGATGAACATGAATTTAGTCAACTCTCGTCTACATGCATCTTCCAGAATATTTACCTTCGGGATAGGCCTACATATAATCCGACAGCCGATTAAAAACACTGATTTAATGTCTCCAATGTAAAGTCTATTTTCAGTAGGCCTGTCAAACATATGCTTTTGACATGGTTCTGTGGGATGAAACTCAATAAAAAGTTCAATATTGGTATGTGGGGATGTGTGTTACTCTTTAGGGGACCCTCGAAGGCGAGTCCTCTTTTGTGATCGCAGGTTCCTTGCGTCCGGCTGTGCGTGCGTCCGTCTGTGCATGCACCACCCCCCCCCCCCCACACCGAGTTTTTCCGCATGGTAACCTCAGAATTTTCTAAGGTAGGGCCTTCATATTGCACAGGATTTTAGTCCTCTATAAGGGCTACCTTAATTTCTAAGATGGGTGACCGTTACCCAATTTCCAAGGTCACAAAGCCACAGTAATGAATTTGGTGTCCGTATGATAACTTGAGAAGTATTTGAGCTAGGGCTTTGCACAGAGTGATTGTCCTCAGTAAGAGTTAGATCAAGTTCAAGGATGAACGATCTTGACCCAATTCCCTAGGTTACAGAGCCACATTAGTTAATTTAGTGTCCGCATAATAACTTGAGAAGTTTTCAAGCTATGGAGATTTCGTATTGCATATCATTATATAGTTTTCTGTCAGGCCAGGATGAAGTTCGAACATGAGTGACCTTGACTCAATTTCCAATGTCACACAGCCACGTTTCTAAAATTCAGTGTCCGCACAATAATTTATAAAATTTTTCGTTTTCGAGTTTTTGATTGTACATTGTTATTGTCATCTATGGGGCCAAGGTTAAGTTCGAACGTGAGTGACCTTGACCCACTTCTCAAGGTCACACAGCATCTTATTTGCTTCTGGATGCTGGATTTCATGTTCAAGGATTTATTACTGTATGTACCTGACTTTTAACCCGTATTCCAAGTCAGTTTAACCAATGTCCAATGTGAGATGTTTCAAAGACCCATGGTCTTTGGATATATTGTATACGGCGGTCCCCGGCCTCAGTGGTGAAAGCACCCATATTATATCTTGCTATACTAACTATTTTCTGCCATTACAGTAATATAGCATATAGACCTATATGATTTTATGCTAGTTTAACTGCCCTCATTAACCTCCTACCCCCACCCCGCCGAGCAGTTTGCTGCTAAATGAACTAATCATCCGTGCATATTATATTATGATGTTCCTCACGATACAGTTTACTGGAGCTTTTAAAAATATTAAGCTTTTGAGACAGTTTCTCTTCTACAAACAGGAGCAAAGGTGCCACGTCAGCCGTCTAATCGACTGACCGTCCGTCTCCCCCCCCTTTCTGCTCCCTTCCCCTCTCGCCCCCCTCCCCCCAAGAAAGAAGCACGATCCAGTCTATGCTCCATAGCCAATCCAGCCACTACTTGTGTCTGTACCTTTAAGTTATATATACATTAATAACTTTCATCCAAAACCAGTGCTCGAGGAGGACACCGCACGGTTATTTCGTTATTTGTTACTGAATTTTTATTTTAAGTGGAGAAAAAAGGAATCTAGTCTGTTCTCTGTTAATCGCATTCTCATAATCCGTATCCAGATACGTCAACAGAATCTAAATCCTAATAAAATGAACGAAAATGATGATGATGATGATGATGATGATGATGATAATAATAACAATAGAAGGGCAGATTTGAGTGGACTGTGGTGGACCTAACTTGCATTTACACACTAAGCATCGAAAACCAAACATGAGGACCGATATAACTAAGTAAATTGAAGAAAACCCTGTCTGCCTGCATCAAAGGCCAGAAGCGGACGCGATTAAACAAACAAAAGGAACAGTGCTACGGTACATCTTCCGTGTTGTTGTGAACTACGGTCTAAATTTTAAAATGCCACAATCCAATCTGTACGCTCCATCAATCGAGATGCTGACCTGGGTTTAATTAAATGCGAAATTAGGGGTCAAATCAGCAGCCTCGTTCTCACTTGCATAGCTGGGCAGTGCTTATGGGTTATGAAAACAAAGAAGCATGGGTACGTCGTGGTCCCTGCTATTTGGGAGTGTTGAGGTGCAATCACCTCAAAATGCAAGTATATTTACCCGAACATATCATGTTTAGGTATTCCCCTGTAGTCCCAACATTGAATAACAGTTTCTGATGTGCTTGCGACTGAAATTAGAGATAAATAATGACAAAATAAGGCATAACGTTCTTCCAATGACCCTGCCAAATTATGGTTTCATGAGTTTTGTATTAATTAAAATTGTATTGTCTGCTGTTGCATCATTCTGTGTATAATGCTGCAAAACTAGATAACACTGGCTCAGCATCCAGTAAAGGCGAATGCTTGGTTCTTGTTACCATGGGAATGGCGGCCATCTTGAGTGAACAGCCAACCACAGAACCCTTGTGCCCATGTCACCATGCAAAATGACCAGCCCTGTGTTTATTCATCTCTCAGCTTCGGATCACATTAAAAGGGTGTGATAAATGTTTTATCACTTATATAACAGTTGGTGCCTTTATTGGGTCCAGCTTGATGGTCGCTTTACAAGCTTGCTGTCACCCAACATCCCACGGAAGATGCAAGAGATGCCTGTTTTGAACACCCACCGGCCAGACGCTGCTGTGGCATTTTAATTAAAACAGACCCAGGACTCGTTCATGCTGTAACTTCAACGAGTGTCCATGCTTTCAAGAGGGTATAGATTGAGACTGAGGTGGGTTAAATTTCCAAGATACAAGTGGTCCAATTTGAATAACGGCCCATTTTATGAAAAGTGAACTTTTTCTTTAATGACATAGATTATGGTAAGTTTCATACTTATTGATATTTTTCATTGTAAAAACATATTTTGAGCATTCTAGGGCAAATTGTACACTTTGCGTCAAAATTAAAAGGACACTACCCCCTAAATACAGAATTTTGGGGTTCCTTTCTTTTGGCTCGAAGGTACTCCCAAGGTTGTTACTATCCCACCACCCCCATTGTATTATGGATCTGTATGCTTTGGCAGTGCATTCTTGGTGCATATTGCCGTGAGTAGACCCCATATTACAAAAGTGGGGCTTTTTAAAATTAAAAACACGTGGATTTTTTTGTAAGATGGCGGATTTTAGAGGTTGAAATTCAAACTCGGGTCACAAGATTATTTCCTAATTTGGACCTAGATCTTATAGCTTGCATCAAGAAAGTGGTCTCGGAATAGACGGCAAAATATTTTGTCATCACCTTACTTGTACAGAATTTCATCAAAATATATGTACATGACTTCTGGATATCTGGGTCAGCAATGGCTGACAGGTCTGAAATGAAATGGACATATTGGATTAACATGGCCTTATAATTAGACCGGAATAATACCTTCATGTGGATTTATATCTGGTGAAAGATGATATATAAAGGTAATAGATCATAGCACATCGTTTGTGCCACTATTTTTTTATTAGCTCAGCTGACTTGTCAGTCAGCTGAGGTTATGTGATGGTTAGGCATCCATCATCCGTCCGTCGTCCACAATTCACATTTTCGACTTCTTCTCTAAAACTACATGCCAGATTGACTTCAAACTTGGTGGGGACGTGCCTTAAGTGGGTCTCTACCAGGTTTGTTCAAATGGTCACGGTATAGTGATTTTTGGATTTTTTATTAATTTTTTTGTTCATACTTGGGGAAAATCTTAAAAAATCCTTTTCTCCGAAACCACTAGGCCAATTGCTGCAAAATTGCATAGGGACACTTCTGGGGACCCCTAGATCTTAAATTGTTCAACAGGTGGCGCTGCGATTTTTTTCGATTTTATGAATTTTTGTGTGTTTTTGCCATTTTCGACTTATTCTCCAAAAGGATCACTCAGATTATGCTGAAACTTGGTGTAAATTTTCCTGGTGGAAGGGTTACACAAGTTTGTTACCTAGGTGGCATTGCTGTGGATCCCTGATTTTTAACGATTTTTTCAATTCGGGTACTTATCGGCCAATGCATACATTCCTATTGATTACTGTGTAAGTGAATGTGGACTGCTGTGGTAATTCATGTTTTCGACTTCTTCTCCAAAACCATTAGTCAGATTCACTTGAAACTTCGTGGGGATGTACCTTGGGTGGGTCTCTACCAAGTTTGTTCAATTGGTCACGGTCCAATGATTTTTGGATTTTTTTATGATTTTTTTTTTTTGCTTTTTTTGGGGGGGGGGCAAGTCTTAAAAAATCTTCTTCTCTGAAACCGCTCACCCAATTCCTTAGATATCACACAGAACACTCCTAGGGAGTCCTGGTTCTGGATTCGTTCACCAGGTGGCGCTCCGATTTTATTCTAATTTTTTGTGTGCTATTGCTATTTTCGACTTCTTCTCCAGAACCTTCCCTCAGATGAAGCTGAAACTTGGTAGATATGTTCCTTGTAGAAGGGTCAAGTAAAGTTGTTCTCTAGGTGGTGATGCTGCGGATTGTTGATTTTTAACGATTTTTTTCAATTCGGGTACTTTTGGTAAATGCACCTTTCCTATTGATTACTATGTAAGTCAATGGGTGTTCTAATGCTAATTCACATTTTTGACTTCTTCTCCGAAACCATCTGCCAGATTGACTTCAAACGTGGTAGCAATGTACCTTGGGTAGGTCTCTACCAAGTTTATACAATTGGTCACGCTCTAGTGATTTTTGGATTTTTTATGATTTTTTTTGTTCTTTTTTGGGGCAAGTCTGAAAAAATCTTCTCTGAAACCGCTCACCCAATTGCTTTGATATCACACAGGAATACTCCTAGGGAGTCCTAGTTCTTAATTTGTTCACCAAGTGGCGCTGCGATTTTTTTCTAATTTTTTATGATTTTTTTGTGTGCTCCTGCTATTTTCGACTTCTTCTCCAGAATTTTCACTCAGATGAAGCTGAAACTTGGTAGATATGTTCCTTGTAGAAGGGTCAACGATAGTTGTTCACCAGATGGTAATGCTGCAGATTCCCGATTTTTAATGATTTTTTCAATCCGGGTACTTGTTGGTCAATGCACCTTTCCTATTGATTACTATGTAAGTCAATGGGTGTTCTAATGCTAATTCACATTTTTGACTTCTACTCCGAAACCATCAGCCAGATTAACTTCAAACTTTGTGGCAATGTTCATTGGGTTTATCTCTACCAGATTTGTTCAAATGGTCACGCTCCATTGATTTTTGGACTTTTTGTTTCTTTGTTCTTTTGGGTTGCAAATCTTAAAAAATTGCAAGGGTATATGTGCATGTCAGCTGAGCACAGGACTGTTACAGTCCTCTTGTTTCTTATTTGTTTGTGATAGGCCTACCAGTTAATAACATGGCCGTCATATATTGAATTTGTCAAGCTTGGTGATGTCATAGCCTATGGCTTAGCTTGTAGCCGATGTTTAATTGTTGGTAGCCAATCAATCTCCTTCATGTCTCAGCATTTCGACTGCATGGCCAACCCAGTCACTGTTCATGACCAAACCTATCAACATTCTGATAATGATGACATACTAAAACGTCGTACGGTATCTAATAGGCCTGCACCGGATAAGGGTATAGGGCACTTTAGCACCAGATGTGTCGCACGCCACAGGTAGAGGCTACAACGTCCGGCATTTTATTTGTAGCGTTACTACCAATGGCAAAGGGCAACTGGAATTGATGCCATTTAAGGAATATCGAAGGGTTCCATGGTATATCGAAAAACAAGTACTGGTATGAACTCATACATTGAGTCTTGACTTGTATGACGAGCCTATTAGTTTCTTCCGATTTTTTTTTTTTTTTTTTTTTTTAAATATCGTTGGGCCTTACTGAGATGTACACATCAATCAGCCTATAGTATTATAACTAGGTCTTGCGATATTGGTAATAGGCCAGCTACAAATAAATTGAACTACGTGAGTACGTTTACGCAAACAATGTTTTACGATGTTTATCTTTCCATATCGTGAGTTCTCAGCTTGCTGAGACAGTCCATACCAGATTCAATATATATTATAGGCCAAAATTCGTACTAACCAGCTCGGCTCAACACATGGACATGGTGATGTATGGATATAGCTTACAAATATTTCAACACTCCAATAAATTGACACTCAATAACAGGCCAAAAGTTCTTCCATTAGCCTTATGACAACTCTTCGGCTCTTCTGTAGACACGTTGCACTTGACGATTACATTCGCGGTTTTTTGGAAATCCAGGAGGAGATGGTTTGCTAAGATTGCTTATCTTTAGGCCTAACGTTCTTTCGCACTGACGTTTATCATGATAGGCCTGGGTTTTCCCTTGTCTGACCGGGAGTCTGGACACTGTTTCACCGAGGAGGGGTCCACAAGTGTGGTTGCAATTACGTTTCACAAGTGAAAAGGATTTTAAGATTTAAAAGCGAAAATTAAGGCTAAATTGGAAAATCGAAATACAAAGACTCAAATTCTTTAAGCCTATAAAAATGACCTCACTTCAGGGTTCCTGGGCTATAGACTTAAATTGTCGACAATAAGCGTCATGCAAACTTCAGTAGGGCAACCCATCCGCGAATCTTTTAAAAATTTATCGAAATATCCGGGATATGTAAATTTACCCGTAATTCCAAATTGAAAAATGTAGGCTGTAGCCAAGGAAAAAACGTTTAAACTTAAAAGGGCCTTTGAATATACTGTTGTTTATGCCTAGGTCCGCCTACTAAGATGGAGTCAAGACTCGACAGGTTGGTCCCATAGACCTTTTCCTACCTGGTACCAACCTGATAAAAGGTCAGGGGCCATTAAAAAAATGTCTCCATTTTCTAACCGGTCCACATAGTATTAGTACGCTCTGGGGGTGGGGTCAGGATCCATGGGGCGGTGGGAACTCTGGCTTATTGCTTCTGTACACATTATTTCTCCAAATAGGTCCGGAGCCTATTTGAAGAATCTACTAGGCCTATATGGCCTATCTTCCTCCTCCCCCCTCCAAATCCACCCTCGGGATGCTTTTGTCCCGAAATATCATTCAGTTTTTGCACAGGGGCAACCAGCAGAATGGTTGGCCTCACAAGTCATACTATGGTAGATACGAACCTATAGATAGGCGTGCTGATCACCAAAGACACGGTCTGCCGAAAATACTGAACCCTAATGAGTATTGTCGGCACATGTAGAGAGTGTTTTTTGGTGATCAGTATCTGTGACTTAATCTTAATCTTGTCTACCAGAATATGAGGGCAATCATTCTAGTGGGTGGCCCTGTGACTTTTCGGCATTTTTTGGCAACTGCTGTCACTGTTTGTTTGTTTGTTTTTTTTAGCTGAGCTAACATGTCAGTCAGCTGAGCTTTTAGGTCTTCCATCTGTCCGTCCACAATTCACATTTTCGACTTCTTTGAAACCGTCAGCCAGATCGACTTCAAACTAAGTGGCGAGTTTGTTCAAATGGTCATGTTCCAATAATTTTTGGATTTTTTTAATGATTTTTTGGGGGAGGGGGGTGGGGGATGGGGCAAATCTGAAAAACTCTCCAAAACCGCTCACCCAATTGCTTTTGATATTACACAGGGAAGCTCCTAGAGACTCCTTGCTCTTTAGTTGTTCACCAGGTGGCGCTGCAATTCTTTCCTAATTTTTATGATGTTTTGTGGGTCTTTGCTATTTTCGACTTTTCCAGAACCATCACTCATATTAAGATGCAATTGGTGGATATGTTCTTTGTGAAAGCGTCAAAGTTGTTCATTAGGTAGCAGTGCTGTGGATTCCTGATTTTAAACGATTGTATCAATTCAGGTATTTACCGGTAAATGCACCTTTCCTATTGATTACTGTGTAAGTCAATGGTTATTCTAATGCTAATTCACAGTTTCGATGTTCTCGGAAATCGGCAGCCAGATTCACTTCAAACATGGTAGCAATGATACCTGGGGTAGGTATCCACCAATTGTGTTCAAATGGTTACGCTCCAGTAATTTTTGTATTTTTTATGATGTTTTTGTTCTTTTTGCGGCAAAATGTTTTTTAAAAATTCTCCAAAACCGCCCAGCCAATCGCTTCGAAATTGCATGGGGACACGTCTTGGGACCCCTAGACCTCAATTTGTGCAACAGGTGATGCTGCATTTTTTTTAGCTCTGCTGACCAAAGGTCCCAGAGATTATGTGCTGCCGCTCATGTCTGTCCGTTCGCCCGTCTCTTAGCTGACGAACTAGTCAAAACATCATAAAAATTAGGAAAGAATTGCAGCGCCACCTGGTGAACAACTAAAGAGCAAGGAGTCTCTAGGAGCTTCCCTGTGTAATATCAAAAGCAAAAAGTGATCAGCCTATCAATTCTCTTTTGATTTTTGGCAGAAGTGATAAAATTTGGATTTTGAGTCGTTAGGCCTATACATTTTGGAAACACTATAGTCTGTATTTAATGAAGAATATTTCAAAGGTTGAGAGGACCAGTTTTGATTTGATTTATTTATTATTTTACCAGGGGGACTGGTTCAGTGTACCAGACACTGATCTCCCACCAGGCCCTGGATGGTACAATGAAGATACATAAAATGACAATATGAGATGATGACTAAAATAAATACAACTCAGTTAAATACAATGTGATAAAAGCTTTGAAAGACAATTAAAAGTGTAGAAGTAAACATAAAATAGCAGGAGTACATAACCACAAATAATGTAGATCAATATGACAATATGAACTATATCTCGGTAAATAAAATTTGATAAAAAGTTATACAGCTATCACAAGATAGTCAAGAACTACTTGGCAGCTCTTTTGAATTGGGGAAGGGAGGGTAGTTTTCTATTTTCAGGGGAAATAGAGTTCCAGCAAATAGCTCCTCTGTACGATAAGCTATTTTTGCCATAATCTTTATCTATGGAAGGAATACAGAAGGAGTTTGAGGCGGCTGCTCGGGTAGAGTGAGAGTAGGCATCATTAGTTCGTTTAAATTTTGAAGTGATAGTATTTGGGGCCAAATTGTGAAAAACTTTGTACATGAAAATTTGGAGATGGATTTTGCGTCTTTCTTTTAGGGTGGGAATATGACTCATATTGTGTAGGTCATCTATTGAAGTATATCGGTCCATTTTGTTTATGATTCTGAGTGCTCTGTTCTGTAGAATTTGGAGTCTGTCTTGCAGGTATTTGGGGCAACACCCCCAAACGATATCACAGTAGTCAAAATGTGGACGAATGAGGGATTTGTATAATGTAAGCATCAGAACATTAGGAAGGTAGTTTCTCACTCGACCCAGAGCAGCTATTTTAGCATTTACTTTGCGAGTGATGTAGTCAGTATGTTTAGCAAATTTGAGTGAGCTGTCAAGTATAACACCAAGATATTTGAATTCATGAACTTGTTCAATGGTTTCATTATTAACCTTAATTTCAACAGGGTTTGCATGTTTAACTTTGTATGGAGTCCCAAAGAGCATGACTTTTGTCTTTTTGGTGTTCAGGGTCAATTTGTTCCTTCCAAACCATTCAGAAACCAGGGCAATTTCATTGTTCAGAACGATTTCAATTTGGACGGTGTTTTTTGCTGAAAAATAAAGAGCAGTGTCATCCGCATATAATGAAATGCTACAATTGGTCATAGTAGTGGCAAGGTCATTTCTGTAGAGTACAAAGCGGAGCGGGCCCAGAATTGAACCTTGGGGAACTCCGCAGGTGACCTTCTGTGGTTTGGAGATTTTACCATCTATGACCGTATGTTGGTTTCGGTTGGACAAATATGATTTAAACCACTCGTGCTCGACATTACAGATACCATAGCTCTTGAGCTTATGAAGTAGAATAGGATGGTTAACAGTGTCGAACGCCTTTTTCAGATCCAGAAAGAGAACTCCACAACAGCGGTCCTGATCAATGTCATTCTGTAGAACATCTACAAAGTGGGCAAGGGCCGTTGCCGTGGAGTGTCCCTTTCTGAAACCTGACTGGGACTCATGAACAAGATTATGACTAGTTAGGAAAGAGTAAAACTGATCATGCACAGCACGTTCAAGAATTTTCATTGATACTGGTAAAACTGAAATCGGACGGTAGTTGTTCACATCACTATGTTGACCATCCTTAAAAATGGGGGTGATTTTGGCCACCTTCCACTTGTCGGGGACTATGCCAGTAACAAGTGATTTGTTGAAAATATGAGCAAGGGGCAGAGATAAACTATTGGCGCCTGCTTTTAGCAAAGGTGAACTTAAGTTATCAAGGCCCGTTGCTTTTCCAATTGTTAGGTGTCTTAACTGTTGTGACACAAAATCTGTAGATATGGGGGAAAAGTGGAATGTGGCTTCAGTTTTGTTACCAATATTAGGGGGAGTATTGTTTGGGTATTTAGAAGCTAGTTGATCACCAATACTGGCGAAAAAGCTGTTGAAAGTCTCAGCCATTTCCTCAGCATCAGTGACTTCTGTGTCGTTATTCACCAGTTTTGAAGGAAAGTTGGAAGACTTTGAAGCAATTGTTGGGATAATTTTCTTAATAACTTTCCACAGATCTTTATGATTTTTGCCACTGTTGTTTATAGCATCTTTCACATATTCTTTTTTCAAATTACATACCATGTTGTTTACCTTATTTCTCAGGTTTTTAAACTTAGCCCAGTCTTCTGGTGCTCCAGAGTCTTCCGCTTTCATTCTGAAATGGTCTCTATCACAACATAGGGACCTTAATTCAGTAGTAACCCACGGTGGTTCACCGTCTCTCACTTTGATGTTAACAATAGGAGCATGTTTGTCACAAATTGGTAAAAAGATATTCATAAAGTTATCCCAAGCTTTTGTTGGGTTTAGTTCATTTAAAACTGGTGTCCAATTTGAGTTTATTATGTCATTTTCAAAAGCAGTGTCACTGAAATGACGGTATGTTCTAGCTTGAATTATTTTTACTTTGCCTTTTGGTCTTACACCTTTTCTAGAAAGATAGGTGAGTGAGTGGTCACTTATCCCACATCTTATTACACCAGAGTGATTTATCATGTTGGTAGAATTTGTAAATATAAGGTCAATTATTGTCTTAGAGTGTTCAGTGACTCTGGTTGGTTCATTTATGAGTTGAGAAAATTGTCTATTTTTCACAAGTCTAGAATTTAACGTGCGTGCAGTTGCTTTATTAGGACTATAATCCATGTTAAAATCTCCCAGGATTATTGTCTCACCACACGGACTGAAATGATCAATGGCAGTCTCAAGATCATTTACACTGTGTGGTATAGAGGACTGGGGGGGGGGGGGTCTGTATATCCCACATAGTGATACAGGTTTGGATTTCGGTATTTTCAGCGACACCCCCAGGAACTCTAAAGCAGATTCAGGAGTAAAATCCTGGTCAGGTTCAATTCTCTCATATGAGAATTTTTCAGAAATGTAAAAGCATAAACCTCCTCCTTTTTTGTGTAATCGGTCCTGTCTCACAAGGTTGTACCCAGGGATGGCCACTTCAGCATCAAGGTAGGTATCATTTAGCCAGGTTTCGGATATGAGTAAAATATCTAGTGCTTTGTTGAATAACATAATCCTGAGCTGGTCAATTTTTGGATATAAACTGCAAATATTTAAATGGCCGATTTTTATTCCCTTTATATTTGCTAGCTCTTCAAGTAGGTTGCCATTGTTAGGCTCAGTTTGCTGTGGCTCACATATAATCTCGTTTACCAGTTCCTCAAAGAAGGAGTTGGAAAAGTTTGGCAGTGAACATTTAGGAGAAGAGCTACTAAGATCATTTTGCTGTGAGCCACCTGTAGTGTCAAAAAAGCTATCTGTAAAACAATGAGCTGGCAGATCACAGTGCAAGCAGATCCATGGAGTGTTTGTCTCCATAAGGTAATTGTAATATTGTGGTTTTACTTCACCACAACGGATGTGGAATTCCTGGAAGCAGCCAATGCATCTTACTGCCCTATGTGTTCTGGCTATGGCTCTGTAGCACTTTGCACAGGGTCGCCTCACAGGTCCTGGATTTTTCTGTATGTCTCCAGAAAGCAGAATCATAGTATTATGTTGTACATGGTAAGATTCTGAAAGCCGTACAGTTAAATGTATAAAGCCCAAGTCTTGTGTATGAGAGAAAACATGTCCAGCTGTAATGTTTGTAAACATGTCTGTGACCCTAGTGTTTAACAAGAGAATGGCATGGGTCAACTGGGTGTGTGACCCAGACAGAAAAGTACAATTTAGTGGTAGATCCATGGTGTATTGATTCCAGTGTGGATCATGATCACTAAGTAAGTGACCTGAGAGTAACAAAGTCCACAAACACACATAGTATAAGGACACATCGGCACAGCCAAGCTTGACATTGTCTCTCATGATCCTTTTTCTTCTGATCCATGACCAGGTATTGAAGGACCCTATTGTTTGTCGGAACTGCATTGGGTCCATGGTTGACCGACCACAAAAAAATGTTAAGAGTCCTGATTAGTGCTGGCACCTGATGAATAGGCTTAATTAAGCCACCTGCTGGTAAACCAAATAATATTGGATCTAAAATATCTGATTTATGGTAAAATATCCATCTGCAGCAGCATAAAAAGTAGACATGCAGGATCAGTGGTTATTTAGAAAATATAAATCCAAGTTATAAAATCCACATTGGCCAGAAATCAGGTAAAAGCTGTGAAGGTATCTGATCACTTCCAGAGGCTGTGATAGGCTGTCTTGACCTGCTGATCACGTGTTCACAAGTTTAAAATCACCAGTTGCCTTTTATGGATGACTGCCTGTCTCAAGTCAGGAGTGAAATTTTTTTCTTCACATTGGTATTGGAAGATGAATGGTGATGCTTTCGTGACTCTGGAATCTCTTTGTTGTCATTGTTGGGTTGAAACTTGTGAATATGGGTCATGTTTTTCTACGTAAGTGTAACATACTAGACATGTCTGTAAACCTTTGCTGGTTAGCACGATACCGTCCACAGTTTTCAAGTTAGCCCAATATAACTTTCAGGACTCTAGGCCCCTTTTGATAATGGTGCCGTCACCTACATTATTATGTAATATAGAGGTCAAAATGTGAAAATAT
>OZ026612.1:68303032-68325032 GCA_964020975.1 Hermodice carunculata
TGTGAACACTCTAGCATCTTTAATTTTTGGTGGATCTTCACCAAATTTGGTGGGAGTGTGGAGAAGGTCAAAGTCCAAGTTGCTAATGATAGAAGTGGCGCCATCTATAATTTGACGGAAATTATCAGCCACAATGTGTTTTAAGATGTAAAATTCCATATTTGGAAAAGTAATTGGATTAGATTTGCCAAATTGATATGATATGTAGACTATGGCTAGTCTTTCTTAAGACCCTTTCTTACTTGATTCGTTATAAAACAAAATTGTTCATGAATATCATAAAAATAAATGATGGGGTGGTCATAGTGTTGGGCTAGAACAAGCCAGGCCGCTAAGTGGTCCTGGAGAGGAGTGAAGAAAGGGTCTTTAAATTTTCACAGAGTTCTGGTCACATCTGTTTGGTGACGTTGTGGTGCCAGTGGAAAAACACACCGACCAGGCACAGTCACTGAAAACACACAGGAACACTTTGATGACAACTGTTGCAGCAGGTCTACGACCAGGCAACAGTGTAGGAGGACCATGACACTTTAGCATCTTTAATTTGTGGCAGATCTTCACCAAATTCGATGGGATTGTGGGGGAGGTCAAAGTCTAAGTTGGTAATGATACTAGTGGCGCCACCTACAATTTGATGGAAATAATGAGCCAAAATGTATTTAACGATATAAAATTCCATATCCTGAAAAGTAATTGAATTAGACTTGCCAAATTTATAGGATAGACAGACCACGTCGAAGTCTAGAACTGTATATAATATCAGTGACATTGACATATATTTGTGAGGGCAACATTCCTGTAAAGTTGAGAGAGGTGATTTTGTAATGACAGTGTGTACCTTGGACTTCAATGGCAATGTCAGCACAGCACCAGGTAGGCCTATGGGCCTCTTATATTAAATAATCTGGGTGTCCTTGATCTTCTGTCTCAAGATCACTGAGGACATAATGTTAAGGACTCACTCGTTGTCTTGGCACATGCAACAATATTCATCACAGGAGTTGCACAAATTAGCTATCATTACATGCGTAGCAAACTGCCATCTGGAGGACAATTTTTGCATTAAATGTACATAAGCTTTATATGTTCAGAAGACACTTGAGGACTCACAACTTTGTAATGAACAGTTGCAATATGGTCACGATGCCCATGGGCCTCTTGTTTTAAATTTATGATTTCCTTTGCGCTGAGGTCATTTTTGACTTCCAAAGCCATCACTCAGATAGCCTTCTGAGGACATTGGAAGAAGAACAAGAGGAAGAGGAGGCACTGCCACTGTTCTCCTTCTCCAAAAGGTAAGGTGCAGTGCCAGGACTAGTGTCTGGTTGCTTCACCTTCTAACTTCAGGCCTCAGCCTGACTTGGATGCCGAGCTTCCCCAAGGTGGAGCATACGGTCATGGTGTGATGCTCCAAGCTGCTAGCCCCATCATCAAGGCAGTTCCCTTGGAGATGGTGTCTCCTAGGATTGTCTCTTCCCCAGTGGAGGCGGATCAGCGGTTGATCAGCCTTCCTTTGGGGGGGGTCACTTCTCCACTTACACCAATGTGGTGGCAGGTCAATGTGCTTCGGTGCTTGCACCTACCCCTGCCAAGGCTATGGCTCTCTCTGGCTTGGCTGCCACTCTCCCCAATCAGGAGGCAGTGCAATCAAAAGATCGATACCTTTGTGCCCCCGTTCCCAGATGAGTTGGCATGGGGGACAGATACCATGTCAATTTCATGGCAAGGAATGTGGGCGTATGCCTTTCCTCCAACCCCGCTCTTGATGAAGGTTTTTCACAAGATTGAGGAGGAGTGGTGTGAAGTCCTTCTTGTGGGCTTATGGTGGCCCAAGAGGGAATGGTCCTTGGATCTGCTGGAGCTGAGAGTAGAGCCTCCTCGCCCACTACCTCTTCTCCCTCAACTGCTCAGGTAACCAACATCCAACAGGTTCCACTGCAATCCTCAGTTTATCAGGCTTCTGGTGATTATTGCCATGGGTGTTACTTCAGCCGGCTTCTCTCAGGTAGTGGCTGAAAGAGTTGCCCGGGGAAAAACTTTGTCAGTCTTCTTTGAATATTTAAGACTTGAGGTGGAACAAGTTTGCTTCTTAGTGTGTTTCTAAGGACTTCTTGCCTTGAGAGGGGTCAGTCCAACAGATTGCAGACTTTCTTTTGAGTCTGTATGAGGAAGGGCACTTGAGGGTATGCACCATCAAGGGATACAAGTCAGCCAATGTGGCTACCCTTAAGACCAGGGTCAGAGTTTAGGGACTGACTCTCTCCTCTGTGGACTTGTTAAGAGCTTCTACATGGATCATTCAGTGGAAAGCAATGTGGTGCCTTGCTTGGATCTATCTGTGGTTCTTGGGCCTCTCATTAGGCCTCCCTTCAAGCCTGAAGATATGGCTATGATCGACCTTAAAATGCTTACCTTCAAGACTGTCTTCCTGTTAGTTCTAGCAACAGGGACTGGGCACTGAAAGATACACGCCATGGATAGATCCCTCATCAAGTGGAGAGCTGATGGGAAGGATGTTTTTCTAAAGTTTTGTGTGGAATTTGTGTCTAAAACATAAGTGGCAGGTGATCCTTCAACTGCCTTGAGGGGTTTTGGGGTCAAGTCACTATTGGTGACAATATTGGGGTCTGAGTCAGCTTGGACCCTTTGTCCTGTTAGAGGGCTACAGTTCTATATAAGTAGGACTCGAACCTAATAGAGTGGGGCGGGAACCTTGTTTCCTCCCCTTAGGCAGATGGAGTCTGGGACACTGTCGAATAAACACCATCTCGGGATGGATAAGGGAAATAATTTCCTTGGCCTACCAGGTGGCCGAGAAGAATGAGAAGCTGGCACGTCTTCATTCTCTCCGTGCTCATGAGATAAGAGTGTTCTCAGCCTCGTGGGATGCTTTCGTCAACACGCCAAGAGAGGATATTTTGGCTGCCCTTAGATGGTGCTCCCATAATAGCTTTATGCCGTTCTATCTAAGAGAGTTGGTAGAAGTGGAGCTGTGACTGTTACTGCTCAAGTACTTCCCAAAGGCTGGTACCAAGCAGTCGTACGGTGTGCCTCACCCAGCCCTTCTAATTCATGAGAATTAGAGAGGGTGCACTGGGAATCCATGATGGTTTTCTGGGCCATGGCTCTCAAGTGCAGAGTTTTCTTGTCTGGACTCTTCGGAGGTTTCTCCCGCCTGCAGTCTGTTGGTACATCAGCTTAAGTGACCTATTGTGTTGTAATGTGTGCTTAATATGAAGTTTTTCAACGTAAAACTATTATTAAGAAAAAACAGTACTCACCATCATAGGTCATTAACAGTCCCACCCAACCATCCCCGCTGTGCGGTCCCTCCTCTCGTGCAGGAAACTGAATTGCACATGCTTGCTTATACGCATTACCGCCATTAGGAACGCTGTGCATGCCACAGGGCCTGGTGAGTTCAATGAAACAGCATGGTACTGCACTGGATCCATGGAATTTTCAGTGGGAGCTCTGGCAAAGCATCTAAGTGCATGGAAACCAGTTTAAGTGACTTATAGTAAGTGATGTTTCTTTATGATAGTTTTACGTTGAAAAAGTTTTGTGTATTGTTACATGAAAAATCAGTGCATGGCTGGCCGCTGCAAGACAGGTGTATAGTTGTCAAGTTCTTTTCTGACTGCGGAACAAACACCTACAAATGACTATGAAACTTCAAGTATTATCTAATAACAGCGGTGTCTTTCTCTAAAATTGTCGGCCCTGAGAAATATTTTTATTGGTAATTGTCTGAATTGTCTATCATGTACCGTTTATTATTATAATGTAAACTTTTTTATGGTTAAATGAAGGAGTGCCGAATGTTTTGAGTAAACACAAGCTTATACCGATAAACAAAAGAAAAACTGTTTTATGATCATTTTTGGAACACATGAATGTTTGTGATAAGCATTATATTATGTGTTCTATAATGTTATCGACATTTCTTTTCCATGTGTTGTAAGTGTCAAGCAAAAAATGTAATTAAGGTTTTTAAAAACGATCACGTGGTACCAGGAATAATTCAAAGTTTACTGTGGGATATTTGGCTAAACCTAAATTTTAGATTTATATTCGACTTGCAGTCACATTTAAACTTTTGAACAGTCTTTAAGTTTTCATATTTGTTCATAGTTATGTCTGCATGCTGTCAGTCGTTTGATATATATATATATATATATATATATATATATATATATATATATATATATATATATATATATATATATATAAATATATATATATATACACACACGCGTGTGTGTGTGTGTGTGTGTGTGTATGTGTGTGTGTACACCTATTCACATGGATTTCTTCCGAAACAGTATTGACTACACGATCATCCATGCCTTTAAAGATATTTTAATGAGATTCAGGTATATCCCATATTGAAACGATCGAAATGCTGATACTTATTCACATTTGCGCACAATGTGATTTTTTTAAAAAATAATAGTTGGATCACATTTAAAAATGAAATTGAAGAATAGATGATCAGATTGATCAATTCTGACACATTTCTGTTTTGCAGTTCAAACGCCTGCTTGTTTGTACATTTTGGAACTGAAGATATCCGACAAGATTGTCCAATTTTTGAAATGTCATTGCAGTATGAAGACTTCCTTTTTAGATATTACCATGCTTTTACTGTTGCTACTGGTGATTCATTCTTCAATGATGCCACTGTTTACTTTTTTTTTTTCATTGGGACTGTTTACAGTGGCTGGTCGGAGTCATTTCAGGTACTCGTACTCTCCTCTCTCTCTCTCTCTCTCTCTCTCTCTCTCTCTCTCTCTCTCTCTCTCTCTCTCTCTCTCTCTCTCTCTCTCTCTCTCTCTCTCTCTCTCTCTCTCTCCTCTCTCTCTCTCTCTCTCTCTCTCTCTCTCTCTCTCTCTCTCTCTCTCTCTCTCTCTCTCCCCCCTCCCTCTCAACAAAGACTGAAGTCAATGAATCCAGGGCGATTTGTACCTGGACGGCTCTGGACAAGTATGTCATTTGAAAACCTGTCTTAACCATCAGTGGGTGCGTTGGAACTGAACAAACCTTTATTCTGTATTGATCAACCTTCTGGTGCAAACAGGAAGAAACTGCTACTCACGTTGAACATCGTGAAGTTCAAAGTACGAACAATGTTACTATCCTAAAACCATGTACAAACATGGTTTACAAAGGACACGCACTCGTAGCCATTGGTTCTTGTGTCAAAATGGATGTTAAACAAAGTTTTTCCTTCTATCACAAGAACCAACTGTTGCTCGTGGCCTCTCCCTGTCTTAAATCTGTGCATATATGTGCCCTGCCTATTTCTCTCACGAAGTCAAATGTCCTGCAACTCTTCCATACCATCCTGAAATTTGGCAGTCAAGTTACTCTCCCAGTCTGTTCCTGTCACTTTGTTTCGATAATATAAATCCAGAAATACGACGAGACCAGGTTTTGCAGCCTGAAATACCAGTACGTGTATTTCTCATAGCAGCCCCTTGTCTTACCTTTACATACAGCCAAGGCAACCCATAGAAAATAAGTAAAAGAACATTAAAATGACGATGAACTGATAGATAAACCTATGTGGCTGTGCTCAAGCACGTGCTTATAAATGCAAGAACTGTAAAATAAAACCTTATGTAAAACTTCCGATATATATATTTGGAAATAGTGAAATAATAAGTGTCAATTTTACTTACGTTACAAGCCCTCAGCTTCCGAACATATTGTGCTTAGAGTGTGGTGTATTGCACGCCTGTGCACAATATCGTACCGTTTCAGCAGTGTCCTTTTAATATTCATAAATATGTTTGCCCTGGTATTTGTGTTAAAAATAAGTTGTAAATGATACTTTATCTCATTTAGAGCCTGTGTTAAGAGTTCACATTTTCGGAGTACTGTAGACGTAAATAAAGGTCAGAATTTGTGCGAGTACCCGTGTATTTATTTACATGATACTGTTTGGGGTATGACGCAAAATTATTGTTACTCTCAGTATGGATCGTGTTTAATACAATTTCTGGGGTTTTGTATCTTTCATCTCATATTTATGACGGTTATGTGTAGCAACAGATTTTGTTCTCTAGTTCAATATATACTTTCTATTTCTAATTTAATTGATTTGTATTTGGGAGTAGGTCCATAAATGTTTCCACAGTCAATAGATAAATACCATGGAAAATGACCAGATATATTAGATGTTTCAAAAAGTTAAAGTTGGAGTTTTATAATTTTAGAATAACGAGTACAAGTTGACTGAGACCAAAGGTACGCTCCAAAAACCTTTGAAGTCAACGAATATATCGATAAATACGTTATTTAGTTTAAACGTATGTATTAAATCTGGATAACCCTATAGTACATCGGGATGACTACATGGGTTCTCCAGAACATGGAGACACACAATATGTATGTACAAGACACACAGGACAAAACACTTGTTAGCAATGTATAATATCAGCGAAACTGAGTACAAATATCAAGATTTGGTTATATATAAGGTAAAATTTTGGCCAGTATGAGGTTTAGTTCAAAATTTGCCCAATGTGGAAAAAACGTGTGATACAAATACATTTTCATCGTCCAAACCAGTACTCATTACAGTAACCGAAACATTTAGTCGTTAATGCGCCTGGTTTCAATGATATCCAGCTGGGGCGCATCACAGATCTGAAAATTTAGGCAGCTAGAAAGCTCGTTACTGCCACAGAGAAATATTTCGACTAGCCTATCATTATCAATATGGATTATAAGATGGGGGCTAACCCCCGGAGCAATCAAAGGAATAACAGTATTAAGTCATTTGTTTCTCTGAACGATGTAGTTGGGACAGAAGAGAAGAAAGTGCTTAAAGTCTTCAGTGGGATAAGAACATGCGCAGGATGGGTCAGGGAGGATGTTAACTTTGTGGAGGTCAAAGTTAAATCTGGAGAATCCTAGGCGTAATTGCGTGTGACAAATATTAGCAAATCTGTCACCATGGAGGTACAACTTAGGAACATTGTCTGTGGCTAAGAGAATAGTTTTAAGTTTTCACTTGAATATTTGTGGAGAAAGTGAATCTCTAATGTTAGAAGGGAGGTTATTCTACTGTTTGATAGCGTCTTGGAGAAAAGAGTTGCATAGACGGGATGTTCTGAACCTAATAGAGTGTACTGACATTGAATGTCGGAGAGCTCGACCAACAGGAGGAGGGAGTACTAGATTAGAAAGATAGGGAGGAGTCAGATTGTGGTACATTTTGTAAAAGAGGACAAGCTTGAAGTATTTACGTCTGTCTGCAAGAGTTGCCCACCCGAGCTCACGAAGTAAACTAACATGTGACGTATGCTTCAATGCACCAGCACAAATTTGGGCGGCGTCATGACATACTGAATCGACTCCAGCCGATCAGACACCACCTTACCACAGTTGTCGAACAATACACAACCGTACTCAACATTTGGACGGATCATAGAACAGTACAGTTTGACTAAGGATTTCCGTGATAGTTTATACTTAAATCTCCGAAGTAAGGAAATTCTTTGACCAGCTTTATTGGTAATCCGCGTGACATGGGCACGCCAACAGAAGTCACAACCCAATGTGATACCGAGATGTGTGTGACTATCTGCCTCAGGAATCGGAGACCCACCCGAAAAAAAACAGGCGGGTGATGAGGTTTCACGCATTTCACAGAAAATATATCAGATAGTGATTTGTCGGCATTGAATAACACTCACCATAGCCTGCCCCAGTAATGTGTTAGAGACAGATTGGTGTTTCGGTGGCGTGAAGATTGAACAGGGTTATTGACAACTTCGAGTACACTATAGTCTGTCAACCCTGAGTTACGGAAGGGAATTTTTCGAATATTTCGTAAACAGCGGGCAAAATGACCATGTATTTGATACATAACCAAATCTGAGCAGTTTACCTAACTCTTCAAAGAAATTTGTTTGCAGTGTGGTTTGTACTTATTTCTGTAACCAGCAATTTTAGCGTTTTTGCGGTCTTTTCACGGACGGTGCCGGCAGTTTAAAAGGATCTGTTAATCACATGTGCGCACGCGCACTTATCATTTCTCGGACGATATGGATTGCGCTAACTTTTGCTTGCGACCGCATAAATGCCCCAAAATGCGGCTAAAAAGAAATACAAAGTGCATATAGCTACCACATATGCCTCAAAAGTAGGGTATATTGATGAAAAAGGGTTATGCATTAGATATGTCGGCAAGTAATAATCCATTGTTGTAATATTCACAAAATCCGTTTCCGTACAGCAAGGTTGATAGACTATAGTATCATCAGCGAACAATCTCACTTCACATGTGAGATTGTCCACCAGGCCATTTACATAAACGAGAATAGGAAGGGCCCGAGGATAGAGCCCTGAGGCACCCAGCCTGGATAGGAAGCCAGGCAGAAAATTGACCATGAATGGTGACTCGTTGGAGTCGGTTAGAAAGATAGCTTTCAATCCAGGCAACAGGATGATCAGATATACTAAGCTCCTTACGTTTAAAGAGGAGTCCAGGATGCTATACCTTGTAGAACGCCTTAGAGACGTCAAGGAATACCATTCTGGCTTCTTTTGATAGCTCTAGACTGTTGTAGGTAATATGAAGTAGATAGACAAGTTGATTTATTGTTGAGTCGCCTGCCTTGAAACATGAGTTTTTAGATGTTAGGATATTGTTTAATGTAAAATATTCATAGAGGACATTGAACATTAGCCGTTTGAAGACTTTAGAAACATTACAGAGTAAAGATATTGGCCTATAGTTACTGTTAAATTTTTTGAGGATGGGACAAATATTGGAACGTTTCCAGGGTGAGGAAAAGTAAGTTTGATTAAGAGAAAGTTTAAATATTTTTGTCAGAGGATTACACATGGAGCAAGCAGTCTTGAGAAGGATGTCGCCAATATTGTCAGGTCCGGTTGCAGAAGTAACTCGGGACAATAAAATTTTTAAAACATCCTCCTCATCAAATGTGATTTCCGTTAATCTAGACTCAGTACGGTAACCAAATTCAGGCATTGGAGGGGAGTCAATATCAGAAGAAGTCGTGCATTGACTAGCGAAATACGTATTGAAAATGTCACTTTTTTTTTTTTTTTTTACATTGCAATATATGATTTGGTTGGTTTCAATAATTGGAGAAATATCCTTGTTGATTTAAGATCCCAAGACAGACTTAGATGAGCTCCACCATTGTTTTGGATTTATTTCGTTATCGTCCAGTTTAGAACGTAATTTAGCAAAGTAAGATCCCATCGATTTTCGAGTTATGTTGAGTACATGGTTACGTGACTTCTTGTAAAACGGATAAAATATTTCGACCTTCATGGAAAACTCGAGTGTATAAGGACGTGACATGTTAGCAATATTCTTAAAACGCTTCCATGCTCGATTTCGGAAACGTAAAGGCTTTTTTTGTTTTGGTGGTGATCCAAGGCTTGTCAGAGGGTCTAACGGTGACTTCTCCATAGGGTACAAATTCCTTGGCAGTGGAAAGAAGCAAGTGTGACCAGTAAGAAACGATATCGCCAAGGTTGTCATAGACTTCTTGGGCTGTATTCCAAGGAGCTGACAAGAGTGTAAAATTAAGTTCAGGGAAATTGGCTTTGTTGTAGTTCCAAACATGACGTTTGAATGGACGGTTTTTAAAGTGTGATATTGAGAGAGAGCAGAACGCGATCCCATGATCAGAATTTGATAGAGGAGTTAGAACACCACTGTCAAGTATCAGTCCAGGAGAGTCCGTGATAATAGGATCTAGCAGGTTTTCTGAGTATTCAGTGGTTCTTGTAGGTTCCTGTATAAGCTGATAGAAGTTGTGTTGAGAAACTAGGTTGAAGAGCGCTAAACCAAGGTCACTATCCTGATGTGGTGAATTCCAGTCTGAGCATCTATCATCAGAATCGCCAGTAATAAGTAGAGAATATGGGTTACTTTGAAGCACCAATAGAGATAGAGGTATTCAAAGACTCAAGAAAGGCATCCCATATTTCAGCAGGCTGGCTAGAAGGTTGATAATAATTTCCACTCAGTAAAACTCCATGTTTTGTAGTAATCTCGACCCAGATGCATTCTGAATTAAGATCTTCCAAGTCAGTGCGTCTTCTATATGGTAGCTGATATTATTTATTAGTTATTAGAGAGTCAGAGAGTCAGAGCAGTTTTATTTGACCAAAAGAAAAAAGTAACATAGTACAATGCAACAATGCAATAACGAGGTCAGGATAACCCCAGCTAAGGATGCATAGATCCGCTAACGCTGGGGCCACCTGTGGTGTGTTTAAAATAAAATTTCAACATTGCAACTCCAGATAACTTCAAATAACCAAAAGACACTCGTTTAGCAACTGCCATGTTATAATTTGTTTCTTACAGGATCATTTTCGCTCTTTCACATTACATTTTGTAATTAGGTAAAGCTTGCATTGTCATAATGTCTCCCAGTAAGTGTTCCTGTGAACTTTATTGAATGGCAATTTCATCTTATCAGACATAACAGACAAGAGCCAATTACGTCAGTAGTGTGCATACCTATCACCTTGTATCTAATTCCGGTATAAAGGATGAACTTGCTGATAACCAGAAGCAAAACTCCCATACTTTCGCTTGTTTTTATGAGCTCTTTAAGTCGAATGTCAAATGATTGCGGTGAATTAATTCTGATTGTACGTAAAAGAAAGAGGTAATCATAATATAGATCGGTCGCCCATTTGCTATTTTCTCAGGGCTTCTGCATATTATATATGAAGGGACTTCTCAGCACATTTTCTTAATTTCTGTATCACAGTTTTGCTGGTAAGAAACAGCCCCTCTTTGAGTCTGGCGAACAGTTTTCGTGATTTATTCATGATGCGTTGTATTGCCCTCGTTGTCTTTGCTGGACTTGTTTCGTTGTAAGTATGAAACATATTGTATATGTTTATCGGCTCATTGAAGACCAATGATAATATATCATAAATATAACTTTTTTTTTAGCACATGTGTTCACATGTCAATCTTCCCATTTTTTGCAGCTACATTTGTATATTGCCTCAGTATATCTGAACGTGAAGTAAGTTGTTCTCTGAACAAAAGCTAAGTTAACACTTTCAGTGCCAAGTTTTGACTGAGTCAACAGCTTTCCTTGACGCACTCTTGGGTGAATGCGCTCAAAGCGCACAGAGGAAGCTGTTGACCTAGACCATCCCTACACTGTGATCTAGTCTTCGCAACTTTGGGCATACGAGTGCTTGAATGAAAGAATACAAATGTAGTGTCCTGTCAATTCAGAACACATTGATTTTTGTCCAAATTGGTGTTGGGAGATTTAATGATACTGGAAACAAATATAATAACATTATATAGAAGGATTTTATGGTTGAATCCGGAAACATTTCCAAATGCACGTGTTTTTGCATGTTATCCTCGTATCAACCCCTCTGATAATTTTCTTTTCTTTCACTTGGTTTTGTGTTATTTTGAATAATAGCACAATACAGAACCAAAAGTACTTAAAATTATGTTTAAAATTCGCCTTTACTCTCATTTTTTCCTTGTATTATTTATAATATCATCATTATTATCACACACTGTGAAACGCAGAGGACCCACATTTGCATGCTCGTCACATTAAATTACTGTTGAATCGTAAACAATCGTGTGTCGTACATTCAAACGCTAGGATCTCCACTTTCCGGTTGGACTGCGGAGATTACGGCAACATCGATTTTGATGACACAGACCTCGGAACAGCCAGGTGCCCCCAGGTTATCAAACCAGTGTACCATCTGTATACGCGAGCCAATAGAAAATTTCCTGAGACCGTCACCAGGAATCGCGTACCGTAAGCCTGTCTTTTTATTTTCTGCAAAAAGTTGACCAGACTGTGTGTAGACTGTCAGCAGAGAAAACAATGAGAGCATTTAATTGTTATCAAATGTCTATCCGTTAAATCTACTTGATCTCAACTAAATTGGTGTGGCAAGAAACTACCCAGAGCGTGTTTTTGGCAATAATAAGGCAAAAGTGGTTCCCCGTTTGTCCAGTGGTGAACTGGCTTTTGGGTATAAGTCCCCAAAGGCACCGTGTGTAAATAATCTTCCTTCTTGTGTTTTTATTCTTCTGCTCCTCCAACAATTATTCAGCATTTGTTTATATAAAAAATGAGGCTCACTTCTCTTTTTTTTGGTGCAGTGCTGCCATACGTTTTCTCAAAAAGATGTTCCAAATTCAAAATTCTGTTGCCAATAGAATTGAGCACTCTGTCCCTTTTCCTGGCAGCCATTTTCTGAGCAATATGTATTATAATTAGGAAGCCTTACATCTCTGCCTGATTATTGAGGAGAAAAGTTGCCAGCAACCGTTTTGGGAGTGATTTCTTACCTGTGATTGGGTATATAGGAAAAAAGCACGTGCTTGATATGAAGCCTCACTTTAACCCTATTCTTCCTAAAATATGACACCCATTGCTTTCATATCAACCCATTACACATAAATGAAAACTATGGCTGCGGTAACACTGGATGGTAAGAGAGAGAGAGAGAGAGAGAGAGAGAGAGAGAGAGAGAGAGAGAGAGAGAGAGAGAGAGAGAGAGAGAGAGAGAGAGAGCAAGGCAATGTGTACTTGAATGACAAGTGCAAAATATAATAAGCATGCACTACAATATACATCACCAGCTTACTTACACACAGGCTTTTACTTCAGAAGACGGTCACAGTGGAACTTAAGTGAATCACAGCGAATTGGGGATACTGATTATAATTTCAGCCCATGAGGGCAAAATGAAAATAAGGTCGTCCATGTGAAGTACCATTGTGGCCTCTTCATTCACTTTGAGATAGTTGATAGGTTCCCGGGAACTGGTCCTATCTCTGGCTTAGTTTGTCCAGGGATTGTGTTGTCACGTTAGATCCATGAACTTGGATGTTGAATTGGGCATCTGTTGGACGCTTACCATCACAAGATGGCATATAGGGATAACCATCCTGCATACTGTGCCTGCATGAGTGTTTGGGGTGTCCTCTGCACTGAAGAGAGTCAATGCGACGTTTATCAATGATGGAGTCCATATCAGTGGCAGCACCCCCTTCCGGCTGATGTCAGGTAAGCTAGATCAAGGCTCCAATGTGAAGAGTCACTGAACACTAAGGTGGAAAGAAAGTCAATAGTGACTATGGCTGGAGCACGGGTGACGTGGTCATTGCTCCCTGTAATTCCCTACTCCTCCTTCAGCCTTCCCTTCCACTGCCCCGCCGAGTTAAGCTATGGCTGTGCAGACGAAGGCAACTACTGAGGTAATCAAGAGAAAAGTGGAGGCACTGTTTGCCGCAGTCAGCAAACAGCTGGATCTGTTGGAGCATAAGGTTTCCTCCAGGTAACCTGTGGTTGCTCCCCCTACCCCCATTCAGTTGGAGTTGCCTGGCTCCTTTTGTGAGAGTGGGGCCGAGTCTTCTGAGTTGGCTACACCAAAGCCTAAAGTGGCTAGTGCAATTAAGACTGTGGCCCCCACTGTATTCCCATTGTGGCCATACCCATTTCCGTGCCCCTTGGAGGCCAGAAGGTGGAATGCAAGATAGTCCTCTGTGGGGAGGACTTGGCCATTATGGTCACTTTCAGGGGCGGTGAGGATTGGCCTTGTGGCCGCTTTTCCCCTGCCTCCCTCCCCCAGTCACAAGCATTCATGCTTCCACCACAAGAGGGAGAAAAAGAGGCATTATCGGCACCTCTAATTTACCCCTCTTGGGATGGGAAGGTACATTGCTAGAATTGTCCCTCAGGCTTTTTGCTGGCTGGTGACAGGGAGTTGTCTCCCTCATTGGATCCTTTTCTAGAGAATGGTAGTACAGCGGTGCATGGATCGGCTGTCCAAGTGCCTAGTTGCACCCAGGGAGTTGATGGGGCTGAGTTGGAGAGTTGGCGATCTTCTCCAACTCTAATGGAGGTTGATCAGGCAGTCAGTCTTTCTTCAATTTGGAAGGTTGCCTCTGTGGTGACTTATGCTGATGTGGTCACGGGGTTGGGCCCTTTGCCACTTGAGCCTACCCTCAAGAAGGCTGAGGGTCTCGCATCATTGGCAACAAAAGGGCCAGTGCGAAAGGTTGTGGCAGGTGTCTCTCCTCCGGCCCTTAGGCCAGTCCATGCTGGCAGGCCAGTGTCACCTCCTTCAGCTGGGGACCTTCTCTCGGGCATTTTGCCCCAGGCGACTCTTTGTGCATGGGAGGAGTTGCAGTCTTAGCATGGTGCTGAGGCTACAGTGCCCGCTGCCAAGGCTTCCACGGTGTTGGGACCTCATCCAGATGCTAAGGCAAAGACCAAGGAGGAACGTGTTGAAGATGTGCTCCTTGGATTGGGGGACCATCTGGACATTTGTCTCATAGGCTATGACATTCTGGACCTTGATTGCTCGGACTTCCCGAGTAGGGATTCTGGGGCAGAAGAGGAGAGCACTTGTTTCTATAACCTGGGGACAGAGTGGAAGCAGGCCAAGTCTCAGCCACTTTTTGCAGCTGCCGAGAGGGCAAAAGCTGTTCAGTCTACAGCTTCAGCCTAGGAGGTGGTAGATTGAGTGGACCAGTCTCCTGCGAAGGTGGAGAAGCTGGGTTCTGTGTTTTGGGACAGTGTCGCATTTATGTGGGAATCCATTCCCAGGGAGGCGGTCCCACAGCCCACATCAGTGCAGCCCAGGGCAGTGCCAATGTCAGTCGATAGAGTGAAGTTTGCGCCCAAGTTAGAGGTGCCTTTCCCCACCTACATGGCTGTGAAGTTCACTGAATTGTTGGCATAGCTTACTGGGTTGAGTGACACGGCAGAAACAGGAGCCAAAGTCCAGGCTGGAGTTATACCAGATGAGTTGTTCTGTGTACAGCAATGCTCCTGCAATGGTTGAATCTCCCTTACAGGATTGTGCCATCAAGGGGTCTGAGATCGTAACCCTGCCCCTCTCATTGCTCTGGCACTTTGAGCAGGATGCGCAGGTTAAAACCATAGTGGGCTCCTTCCTGGACTGTTCGGGATATTCCACCATGTGTCTTTTGGAGGGTGTGTGACAACCCCGCAGCACCAGCCTCCACCAAACATTTGGTGGAGACCCTGCTGGGCCTCAAGCAGTCTCAAGAGCTTGCCATGGGCCATATGTTCAGTGAGTCCTTTAGGCTTGACACAAACATGAAGTTAGCATGGCATAATGTGCTCCTTTTGGAGGCCAACCTGCTGACAGCGGTAAACAAAGTTGCTTACCAGCTGCCCCTAGACCCTGTTGGTCTGGGGTTGTTGGTCAGGGGTTGGTCCCCCTTTTCAAAAGGGCGGACCAGATGGCCAAACAAAAACTGTAAAACTCTCTAGATGAGGCTTTGCTGTGGAGTGCTAAGTTGTCCAAGGGGTCAGCTTCCTCCCATCAGTCTGCCGTGGCTGGGCATGGCCCAAGCCAACAGCAGAAGCCGCAGCGGCAGAGGCGGAAGCTGACTAAGAAGGGTGGCCAGCCTTAGAAGTCTGTCTCTTCTGGTGCTAAGGGCAGGCATAAGCTGGCACCTTGTCCCTAGGGATATCTGGTTGTCCGATGCCTCTGCAGGCCCACTGGTTTGCGCTCCCTCTCCACCTTCTTGGTGAGGGTTGATAGGTGGGCGGCTAGTGTTATTGACCAACCAATGGGATCCCATAATGGACAATGTTTTTGTCAGCAATGTCATCTGTTATGGCTACCAGCTGGAGTTTGCCGAGGGCAATCCTCCAGTTTCAACAGTTCCCTTCTTGTCTCCGCTTCATGCAGAGGCAGAATGACATCTTTTGGGTGAGGCTGTGCAAAAGCTTGTGGACAAACAGGCCATGAAACTCATGTTTGATGCTGGGTCCCCAGTCTTTTACAGCCATCTCTTTTTGGTGCCAAAAAGGGATGGTGGACACAGACTGGTGATCGACCTGTTGTGCCTCAATACATATATTGTAGTGCAGCAACTGCTCCAATAACCAGGTTTAGACAAGTTCCACCATAACCCTCAACTTCTCAGGCTTCATGTCTAGAGACTATAACCAGAGATGTTGCATCAGCCAGCTTCTCTAAAGGAGGGGCTGAACAGGTTGCATGCCGGAAGCTTCATAAGTCTTCTATAAAAATTAACGATTCATGTTGAAACAAGTGGCCCATGATGTTGTCGACAGGCATTGGGTCAAGTCCCTTTCGGTGACAATATTGGTGTCTGAGCCAGATTGGGCCCTTTATCCCGTGAGAGTGCTCTGGTTCTATTTGAGAAGAATTGAACCTCAGCAAGCAGGATGAAAGCTGTTTCTCCCCCTCAGGCAGATGGAGTCTGGGACTTTGTCTCCTAATACCACGTTGGGGTGGATAAGGAAGACAATTTCCTTGGCCTAGCAAGTGGCCAGAAAGGATGAAGAACTTAGACATCTTCATTCTCTCTTGTCTCATGAGACTAGAGCATTCTCTGCACCTGGGAGCATGCACAATCAGTTTCCTACTCTGGCTCCTATCATTGATGGACACGTTTTGTTGGGAGCTCCCTTACTTTTCTTACCTTTTGGCACGTTTGTGCCTTCTCTTGTGCTTTGTGGGGTAGTTGATAAGTTTCCCGGGAGACCTACCTCCAAATTAGTTTGTCCAGGTTTTTGTTAAGTCGGTGGGATCCATGAATATGGATGGTGAGTTGGACATCCATTGGGACACCAACTATCACAGGATGGCCTATTGGGATGACCACCCTGCATGCCGCTCTTGAATGTATGAAAGTGGTGCTTTCTGCACTGAGGAGAATCCATGCAATGTTTGTCGGCGATGACTGTCTATCAGTTAGTTAGCTATTGTTAGATCAGCCAGAAGAAGACTCCAAAGTGCTGAGGCACATTGTGAGCAAGAGGACAGTGTTCCTCAAGTGGGGCCTTCCATGGAACACCTTGCAGCATGTGTTGCAGATGTAGCTATCCAGGCACCTGGCAGCTTGCCCAGGCATGTGCAATGTCATGTGCAAGCTGATCCTTAAATTGAGGCAACCATTGGTGGGGTTACGGGTTTGAATATGTGTGTTCGTAATGGCCCCTGATCCTCAAATTGGGGTCATTATGGGAAGGGTGCTATCTACAGACATTGAGTGGATTGTGGTAGAGAGGTCCCTTTTGCAGGTTCCCTGCACAGTCACCTCTGCTCCAGTGAGCAAGTCGGGGGGCAACGGTCCCTCTCGTCCTGTCTGCCGTAGTGCCACCCACTCGTTGGTAGTACCGCAGAAGGACAGCACCTTGGTAATTTCTGAGGCAGTGAATACCAAAGTGGGAGAAGAAGTCAGTGTTGACTGCAGGTAGAGATAGGGTAACGTCGCCATCACTCCCTGTCAGTGCTACTCCTCCAGGCTTTCCTCCCTGCGTCGCGGGTCAAGCTTAGGCTGTCCAAGTGGAGGCCACTGCCCAAGGGAGTTAATGGCAAGATGGAGGCACTTTTTAGCCATGGTCAGCAAATGGCTGGACAGTTGGAGTGGAAGGTTTCCTTGGGGCAGCCTCTGGTCACTACTCCTTCCCCCGTTCACTCAGAGTTGCCTGACCCCTCTTTCAAGAGTGGTGCCAAGTCTTCTATAACATTGGCCACACCAAAGCCCAAGGTGGCTAGTGCGGTCACTGTGGTGACACCCCCCCCCCCCCAAACACACACACACTGCTTCCTCCTTGGTGGCTGCGGCTGTTTCTGGGTCTCTTGGGGACCAGGTGATGGACCATGAAACAGTCCTCTCTGGTGAGGGCTTGGCCATTATGGTCATTCTTGGATAAGGTAAGGAATTGACTTCACTGCCATTTCTGCCCTACCTCCCTCCCCCAGGCGCAAGTGTTTACACTCCCGCCATTGTTGGGAGAAGAAGAAATGGAAGAGGCAGCATCAGCACCTCTCCTCCTCTCTTTCCCTGGAAGGTATGTCACCAGAGCCATCATGAAGGAGAGGTGCTCCAGTCTGTGGCTTCAACCGAGGAGGCCAAGTTTGTAACCCTGCCTCTCTCATCCCTTTCATTTGCCAACCAATGGGATTGATTAAAGGGCAATGTTTTTGTCAGGAATGTTGTCCCTTGTGGCTACTTGTTAGAGTTTGCCGAGGGCAACAATCCACTTTCAAGGGTCCCCTTCTCATTTCCGCTTCTTGTAGAGGCAGACCAGGCGCTCTTGGATGAGGCAATGCAAAGGCTGAAACAGGCCATTGAACCAGTGTAAAATGTCTCCAGGCTTTTACAGATGTCTCTTTTTTGTGCTGAAAAAAGTTGGCAGACACAGACCGGTTATCAATCTGTCAAGTATCAACAAGTATCTTCTTGTGCAGCACTTCAAGATGGAGACTCCCGCAACCACCATGGTGGTGATGCAACAGGGCGATTGGGCAACCTCAATAGACCTGAAAAAACATATTTTCACATTTCCATAGTCCAGTTCTCTCAGAAATTTTTGTACTTCATGCTCAAGGAAATAGTGTTTCAATGCTCTCCTGTTCAGCTTTGCCAGCATCATCTTCCCTTGGGTCATGAGCAAGGTAGCAGCCTTTGTGCATCCGCAAGAGATCCAGCTGCACATCTACCTGGACGACTGGCTCCTGCTTTCGCAAGACCACAGCCTACTTCTACCACAAATGCAGTTCGTGCTCAATCTATGTGTGAATTTTGCCCTCATTGGGAATCTCCCAAAGTCCAGTCTGACTGCCGAAAGGGAGTTTTTTTTTTTTTTTTTGGTGGGGATTCAATTTTTGATGGTCCCTTTCATCCGTTTCCCTTCAAAGGACAGGTGAAGGCAGCTTGTCTTCCTCTTGAACAGGTTCAGGAGGGCATTGGCGCCATCGGCACATCAATGAATGTGCCTGGCAGGGACCCTAAAGTCCATGGAATCACAGGTTACCCTGGGGAGGCTTTATTTTTAGCCTGTCCAGCTCAATTTACCGGACTGGTGGGATCAACAGAGCAGGCTCTTGTCCCATGGTATCTCAATTCATCTATACAATCACTAATTCTGAGCTGGTGGTCCTAACGGGCAAACGTAATGCCTGGGCAGTCCCTGGTGCCATTCAGCGCTGAGGTAACTCTGTTTATTGATGCCTCCCTTTGGGGCAGGGGAGCCCATTTGAACTCTGTGACAACCTCACGTGAATGGCCTCCTCTGTGGAGGCAGTTTGCCATCAATTAGCTACAACTGGAAGTGATTCCCCATGTCCTTCTCAGTTACAGGTGGAGAACAAGCACATCCTGGTGATGTGCGACAACTGTATGGCATTTGGGTACATCAACAAACAGCGAGGTACCAGGTTGAAGAGGCTGTTCTCCCTGGCCAAGTAGATCTTGCTTTGGTGCCATCAGTATGGCATCAGGATCCAATGTCAGCATATTTTGGGTTGCTTAAATGTCAAGGCGGACCTTCTATTGTATGGATCCCAGGTGATTCAGACCAAGTAGTCTCTGAATCCCAGGGTGGTGGGAGTTATCTGGGCCCTTTGGGACTGACTGCACATTGATCACTTTGCTGCAAGGGATAATCAGAGTAAACACCTTAGTGTCCCCATTCTCTGACGAGTTGGCAGGAGCCAGGGATGCCATGTCAATTTCATGGCGGGGAATGTGGGGGTATGCCTTTCCTCCAACCCCACTCTTGCTGAGGGTGTTGCGCAAGATACAGGAGGAGCAGTGTGAAGTGCTTCTTGTGGGCCCCTGGTGGCTCAGGAGGGAATGGTCCTTGGACATCTTGGAGTTGAGTATGGAGCCCCAGCAGGCTCTTCCCTCTCGTCCGCAACTGCTCCAACAACCAGGATCAAACAAGTTCCCCTACAATCTGCAGTTTTTCAGGCTTCATGTCTGGAAACTATGGCCTCAGGCGTTGCTTCAGCAGGCTTTTAAAAGAGAGTGGCTGAGTGTGTTGCCTGCGGGAAACTTCATCAGTCTTCTTTAAAGACCTATAACTCACGTTGGAACAAGTTTGCTGCTTGGTGTTCTGCTATAGGACTGTAGCCTTGCAAGACAAGGGTCCAGGAGGTTGCAGACTTTGTGTTAAGTCTGTTTTGAGGAAGGGCACTTGAAGGTTTGCACCATGGAAGGATACAAGTCAGCCAGTGCGGCTACCCTTAAGACCGAGGGGCAGAGCCTAGGGATATATCCCTTCCTCTGTGGGCTTGTCAACAGGTTTTTAGTAATTGACCAGTGGAGCGCAATGTTGTGTCTCACTTGGACCTCTCCATGGTGTTGGGGGAATTGAAAAAGTCTCTGTTCGAACCTAAAGATATGGGTTTGATGCATCTGAAGATCTTTACATTCAAGATGGTGTTCCTGTTAGCTCTGGCCAGAGGTGCTAGGTGCAAGGAGATACATGCCTTAGATAGGTCCGTCATCAGGTGGTCTGCTGATGGGAAGAATGTCTTTCTGAGACCCCAGGTGGCATTTGTGTCCAAGACCCAAGTAGCCCGTGACCCATCAATGGCATTGACGGGGTTTTGGGTCAAGTCCTTTTCAGCGACAATATCAAGGTCTGAGCCAGATCTGGCCTTTTGCCCTGTGAGAGCACTCCATTTCTATTTGAGTAGGCCTGAACCTCATTGAGGTGGGCAGAAACCTCTGTTTCTTCCCCTTAGGCAGACAGCATCTGGCACCTTGTCTCCTGGCACCATCTCGGGGTGGATAAGGCAAATGATTTCCTTAGCCTACCTGATGGCTTGCCAGGATGAAGAGCTTAGATGTCTGCATTCTCTCAGTACTCATGAGACTAGGGCATTCTCTGTCTCCTGGGGCATTGTATTTGTGTCTTTTTGCCCAGAACCACTTCCTAGTAGTCAATATCCTATTCCGCAGTTCGAACTCTTTACTCTCCATAAGCTAACCTGTCCCTGTCTAACCTGTATATATATGGAATTACTATTGTCTATATTGCACACGTTCCTCTGTAAAATTTTGACATAGGCTGTATCAGCCCAAATAAATTAAAAGGTCTTCAGCGGGTAACTACTCAACATGTTTCGGAGCCTTTTACCCGTACACGTCTCTGAGTAGCGGCTCCTTGCCTAAGCTAAATATTCAGCAAAGACAACCCACATAATAATGAATAAATATGAACGTGGCAATTGATGAATTAGCTAAATATGTGAAGTTTTGCTTGTAAATGCAGAGCTTCATATCAAAGAAGAATACCTGTCAAACAAACCATAATTACCAAATTTTCATAGTACAGGTTCAGATAAGAACAATTTGACTTACCCCTGAACCAAAATGTACCCTTTCTAGCTGGACAGCTTTTCCTAGTTAAACCATCCGCCAATGTTTAACTGAAGTGGAAACAAGCTGGGGCATTATATTCAGTCCCAGTGATTGTAAAATAAACAGTTGCAGCTAGACCACCTGTACAAACCAAGGAAAATCCTAACAAGGACTGCAACAATGTACATCCTGTACCAGAGATGTAAAACAAACTCCATGATGACACCTACTCCTCAAACAATTAAGCTCTATTTAACTGCCAACCCTGAGTCAATGTGTCAACTTAATGTGTCAGGTTTGTGACACTTGAGAAAATATTGTCAATTTTGAGTAATTTTTTAATAGTGAGTAAATGTGCATTTAGGCATGTCAGAAAAGAATGGAAGTCATTAGCATTTATGCCAAAAACATGCTATCAAAACATTTTTTCTTAACAGGATTTTAAGTACAATTAGGCAAACATGCAACTGTCGTAGGCCGCTTCTTGCTACCTGTAGCCCCTGGGGGTTTACCTAGCAGAAAACATGTACGCCTAAAATGTCTGATAGTGAATATTAAAACAGAAAGATGCCAAAAGATAAAGTTAAGTAGCAAAACAGACAAGTCTAAAAACTGTAGATTATTGCAGCCAGACTTTCTAATAATCTTTGGATGTTAACAGTAGAATTATAGGGCAAGTCAGAAAAGAATGGAAGTCTTTTGTATTTATGTCAAAAGAATGCAATGAAAATATTAACCAGATATCAAGTACAATTAGGCAAGCTTGTAACTGTCGTAGGCCGCTTCTTGCTACCTGTAGCCCCTGGGGGTTTACCTAACAGAAAACATGTT
>OZ026612.1:68325232-68357732 GCA_964020975.1 Hermodice carunculata
GAAAAGCGTTTTAGTAGGGGATATTATGGTTGCCTTGCAGTGGCGTTCTCATAATACCTTTATATCTTTCTACCTCCGGACTTGGTACCACAGGTGGAGTAGCTGTTGGCGCTGAATTGCTTCCCAACAGCCGCATCCAGCTAGTCTTAGGGGTGCCTCCCCCACCCTCTCCAGCTCAATGGAGCTGGTGTAGGGGTACTGGGGGTCCATGATGGTTTTCTGGACCATGGCTCACTGGTGTGGAGTTTTGGGATAGATATTTCAGGAGGTACCCCCCCTCCTCCAGTCTGATTTTAAATCAGCTAAAGTGACCTGTGGTGTTGTATTGTTTTCTAAAAATGATGTTTTTCAACAGCAAAACTATTATTAAGAAACATTACTCACCATAGGTCACTAATATTCCCGCCCCACCATCCATGCTTTCGGTCCCTGCTACGCAGTTAAAGAAACTGATCACACATGGGCCCCCTAGTGCCAAACTGTTCTGTAACTCTGCAGTGTTAGAGGTAGGAAAACCACAAAAATATTCACTTCCGGCAACAAAGAACGATAATTTGCGCATGTGAACTTCCCTAAATATATATCAAAATCAACGTGTATTGTCACAAAATATGTGATAAATGACTGATAATTCATTAATTAATATATATCAAGGTTAGAAACAGGTTTAAGGAAAATACCAACATGCACCTCCAACACAAGAGAGTGCCGAACAATTAAGCATTAGGGGGCGCATGTGTGGATTGCACATGCTCGCTAGTATGCATTACTGCCATTACGGGTGCTGTGACACGCTACAGGCCATCTGGGACAGTCAGTGCAGCAGCATGGATCAGCACTGGACCCACGGAAATTTTTGGGAGCTCTGGCAAGGCACGTAAAGTGCGTGGAGACCAGCTAAAGTGACCTATGGTGTGTAATGTTTCTTAATAATAGTTTTGCTGTTGAAAAACTTCACTAATGTCTCTTATGAACAGTCCAATAAAAATTATTGATGCAGGAGTTAGATAAATACTGAATAGGTAATCTTTAAAAGTTTAGTAGGCACACAGATTGATTTGCGTGTTCTATCCTGTGGTCGGTCTTCTTCGAACTTTCATCTCATGCTTGTGAAATCTCAGTTACATCCTATCCACGCTTGCAGGCTCTGATATATATATATATATATATATATATATATATATATATATATATATATATATATATATATGTGTGTGTGTGTGTGTGTGTGTGTATGTATGTATGTATATATATATATATATATAGAGAGAGAGAGAGAGAGAGAGAGAGAGAGAGAGAGAGAGAGAGATTCTCTACGTTGCCGGTTTCAGGATTTCAATCCATTTTCAAAATAAGCACTTCTTGTAATTTCATGCAATATATATGTGTGTGTGTGTGTGTGTGTGTGTGTGTGTGTGTGTGTGTGTGTGTGTGTGTGTGTTTTGTGACTTGAAACTGTAGCCAGGCAGAACATGCTTTGCGTCCGTTAAATTTATGCTTGTAATATCCATGGGATATTTATTGGTTTTGTAAAAGAGGATGGGATGATTTACATATTATTCAAACTCAATCTCATCTCTGTCTATATCGATGTCCACTTTTCCGATACCTTTTGAATCTGATAGAGAGAAGATCCAAGATCCCATGGAGATATTGAAACATTCATCAAAAATGAGAACTTTTCTGTTCATACATGAATGCTTCTTGGACGAAACAGAAAATAATATACTGCCGCTTTGAAAAATCAATGGAGATTTTTCTTCAGCGTGGCAATTTTTATGTTTTTCGTCAGTATGGTATTTTTATCTTCTTGAAGAGATCTATTCAAAGGATACCGCACAACCATGTTCATCGTACATGGCTTCAGAAACGACCACACAACAAAATGGCAACACTTCGTGAAAGATGCATTGCTTGACAGGGTCAGTCTACTTCCAACTTTCATCCTATGTTTGTTAAACCTTGGTTAATTTCTATTTTTTAATTAAGTCTGAAATGAATCTATCTATGTGGGACTTGGTGCAGTAAGACTGTATGCCCCAAGTCTCAGATACTCAACTCATTGTTATTGTTTCCATACAAATTGATATTGAATATTTCATCAATACGGAACTTGAATATATTAATTTATCGCTAAAATCGCTTGTCTTCTCGATGGATAAGTGACAATCAGCCGCCGTTATACGAGTATGCTAATGAAAACGAAAGGTGTTTATGACATTTACTAGAATAAAAAAATAATCCAAACAGAATGATGACCCCTTAAATCAGGTAAGTGTGTGTTTCAGGAGCAAGGCTATGAATTCTAGCAATTAAGTTAGTTAATTTTACTAGTTTGGCAAGAATAAATTTTGCCATGTTTGATACAGCTCGAGGGATCTACCCATGTAACGGGTAGTTGCTCTTGATTGTTTACTGACACGAGACAAAGCAGCCCTGCAGATAATATGAATATCATGTATTGGGGGGTATTCTATTTTGTGTAACCCCTGGCATCAATGATTCATATGTGGGACTGGTTCGTAAGTTAGCGATATTTTGACCTATTTATGGTAGCTCTAATGCGCTTACACTGTGTTACAGTACATTTTTCAACTTAAAAATATGTTGCACTCTGTCAATCTGAAATTGTTTTATTTTTTATTAACTATCGCTCGAGATGTTACAATTGATTTAGAGTTCATCAAGTTTGACTGGATTATGAAGGAAACCGATATTATCTCAAAAACACCCATGCCTTTGAAAGTAGTTTTTACTCGTAGAGTCCATGTACACTTGCCTGCGTAGACAGATTAACTCTGTCTGATATTTATAACACTGATTTGCCGCGACTTGGTCCGCCGTGTATTCAGCACGAGTCGCGGGGTTAAATCCGGGGTTAAATTGGTATCGCCGTTGTGTCAGTAAAAAGAGAAGCTGCCGCGGTCAGAAGGATCTGTCAACGCAGGCAAATGAACACGCCTGTTCTGTCTTATGTGCAGGCTGACCACAATGTGATAGTCGTTGGTTGGGAACGAGGAGCTGGTAATTGGTATTACCCGGATGCGGCAGCAGACACTTACGGTGTTGGTCTGGGTATCAGGGCCATAGCACAGGCGCTGATTTCCAGGGGTACATCGAAAAATAAACTGTGGTGTGCTGGGCACAGTCTTGGAGCGCATATTTGTGGCCATGCGGGCCGACTCCTTAATCAGTTTGGCAAGGTCTGGGGTACGTCTTTAACATTCTTGGAGACCTCGGGCAATATGCTGAAGACCAGATTTACTTTAATTTAATCCTTGTATTTTTACAATCAGGTAGAAAAAAAGGGAAACCTGATTTGCACAAACATTCTGTCAATTTTGTAATAGAAATGACCTGTGAGTGGATGGTTGTTGCATAGCTTGTGCGTGATGGTGGCAACTTTGTGTGGCGGTCTTGAATTTTTCTTTTCTTTTCTTAAAAGGAATCAACACCGACAGCGAGGGTTTTGTGACTGTTCCCGGACCTGGTCGCCGGTACAACATCCCAGCGAGGGCGAGTGGTTGTGACGACAGCCGGTCAGGGTACAGGCACAAGTCCCCGGGCACAAACCACGGGTTGACAGTTTTAATCACGATTTTTATTATGAACTTAATTATAGAAATGCTGTTTTGGACTTGCATGGTGATGGCGACTTCTCTGATGAACTATTTGTTGGGAGGTGTTTTTTTTTTTTTTTTTTTTTTTTTTTTTTTTTTTTTTGTTTTGTTTTTGTTTTGTTAATTAAACCTTCCAGATTTTCCCACCGAATATGCGGTATTCATATTAACTGGGATTTTTGGTCCCACCTATACTGGAGCAAGGAACTTGACTGGAAGGAGGGCAGATTCATGGATTAAGCAGTGCTAAATGAGCTCTGATGAAAGTAACAAACTGAGACAGCAAAAGTCATTTTAATACTCACTTATGTTTTAAAACATATAAGATGTTTGTTCGCAAAGATCCGCAACAAGTATTATTCCTGGATGATTAAGTTATGTAACAAGGGTACGGGTGCCCTCGTGGCGGAGGTATAGTTCCTTTGCCTAGCAACCGAGGGGACAAGAGCACGTCTGCAGTTGATATAGTTACACAATTACCTCCTATTAATAAATGCATATTCAAAGAGCATTTTTCTTTTTGGCCATTTGTTCCTTTAAGGTAAATCATAATCAACAATCCCAACAAACATTTCATTACCGTTCAGCGTGACGCGTCCAATTCCATGTTGAATGAAAATGGAAGAGGTTCACAAGATTGTGTGTGTGTGTGTGTGTGTGAAAGGGAAAGTTGTGTGGTTCATCATTGCCCTTGTAGCCATGATCCCGGAAGTGCCGACCAATCTGATGCTCTTATTTGTCAGGACTGGATCCAGCAGGGCCACTGTGGGAAGGATACAATCGTGGCTTGAGGAAGAATGCTGCCACTTACGTGCAGACCATTAACACAGACGGCAAGGGCTTCATGATATACTACGGGACTTTAGACGTGCTGGGCCATGTAGCATTCTATCCGAATGGAGGTGCTTACCAGCCAGGATGCTGGACCTTCAACGACCATCCTAGTTTGCTGAAGACGAAGCCCTACCTCTATGACAGTTTACGTTAGATCATTATACCTTCTTATAAAAAATTCGCACGCAAATGTTAATTTAATGTGAATTTTGGACAAGTAATCTGTTGACTTGTTATCTAATGACAAAACATCATGTAGTATAAAAATGTGTTTCTGTACCATACACACCCACCCACCCACACTTTAGTTAAGACAAGCAAATTGATATGAAAAAATCTATAGCTTACAGTGGAGCACACCAGGTTTAAATAAGATAAAAAGCAATGTCAAGTTATTAATTGAGAAATAAAGCCAAAGGAAGAAACATGGAAGGAAAAACAGTAAGGGAGAAGAGTGGGAGACAGAAAATACAGTTCGTAATAAATGGATAGCTCAAGTAAAAATAGTTAAATAGTTAAATCGGTGTAATTCACCAAGACGCAGCTGCTTTCATTCACATTTTGCATGCTTCCATTTCCAGTTGCGTGCAGTCATGGTCGAGCACACAAATACTTCCTTCATTCCATAAAACAGGACTGCTTTATTGCCAGGCATAAGTGTACCGACAAGAACAATGTCAATGTAAGTATTTATCATCGCGTCTCTATACAGTTATTGAAACTCTTTATATTCTGTGAGAAAACTACACAACTGACATTCATTTAAAAGAATCATATAAATGCAATACTGGGTAAAACATCGTCCAATACAATCGTCATGACAATATTGCAGTTAGGATACCACAGAAACGTTATCATAGTATAGTACTTTTAAAATGATTTGATACATTACAGATGATTATATTTATGACTGTTCCCAGTCAAACCTTTCTGTTGGGGACCAATTTATCGGAATAGCTGTCCAAGAGCCATGATTTACCCTTTTCCCACTTTAATTGGTAAAACTACAAATGTGTCGTCCGTTGCAACGGATCTGTGTCTTCTGGATATGAAGTTTTCTGACAGAGATGTGACCTGTAAATATGACTTGGCCTACAGTCTATTCACTCCGTGTTGGCAAATGCGATTGAATACGGATTCACAGGGCAAATATTGGGTGAATATCCTTGAGAAACGGTGGAGTATGTTGCAGATGATTATGGGATTTTGTAACGTGTAGGTACAAATGTAAAGCATGATTCGTCACAGTCAGGCACTACTTCCTTTTTAACAGAGGCTGAAACCACTTCCAAATTCGTATCCATGCCCACTTGGAGTGATCAGACTGTCTTCTTCTTCTTCTTCTTCTTCTTCTTCTTCTTCTTCTTCTTCTTCTTCTTCTTCTTCTTCTTCTTCTTCTTCTTCTTCTTCTTCTTCTTCTTCTTCTTCTTCTTCTTCTTCTTCTTCTTCTTCTTCTTCTTCTTCTTCTTCTTCTTCTTCTTCTTCTTCTTCTGCTTCTGCTTCTGCTTCTGCTTCTTCTTCTTCTTCTCCTCCTCCTCCTCCTCCTCCTCCTCCTCCTCCTCCTCCTCCTCCTCCTCTTTTCCTTCTTCTAGAAATTTTGTCCGACAATTTTCTTGGCGACAGTTACACATAGAAACACCAAACGTCGCATGGTTTTATGAAAAGTCTTGCCTGGTCATTAAAGGGAATGAGAAGTGCTGCTGCCACCACCAGGTGGCTTATTTATAATCATATGCATAGGGAAGGTCAGTACACATAATCTCTTGTCAGCTTAAGAAGCAGGCAACACCTCAACCAATGGTACCTTGGTCAGCAGGCATGGCTCACAGAGTTCAAAGAAAAGCTAATTAACACATGACCATTGTAGAATGACATCACAGCTAAAGAGTCCACCCAGGCAGTAAAAAGTGGCCCACTTTTCCTACCCAGTTCCTATTACCTTTAAGAAGAGTGAACATTTAGAAACTTATGCTCATTAGGGCCATTTGAAATTTTAAATGTTGAATATCTTCGAAACTGTTATAGAGGTGCCACTCTAACTTCAAATTTTAGGTTTGTGTTGTAGGAGCATCCAATGAACCGACAGTAAAAGTTGTAAATTTGTGACTGATGCTAATTATGGGCACTTGAAAACTTTAAATGATGAATATCTTCAAAACTATTATAGGAGGAAGTGCCATTCCAACTTCAATTTATTGGTTTGTGCTGTAGGTGCATCCAATGAGGCAGAAACAAAAGCTGTAGAATTTCAATTTATGCTAATTAGGGCACCTGAAAAGTTTAAATGTTGAATATCCTCAAAGCTATTATAGGTAGAAGTGCCATTCCCATTTAATTCATAGGTTTGTGCTGAAGGCGCATCCAATAAACCACAAACAATAGTTGTAAAATTTAAATTTATGCAAGTTTTGGACGCACACAGATTTATTTTAAAGCAATTTTTTCCAGTTGTCATATATAATCACAAATGGGTGTTCTGATGCTGCTTTGAGTTCAAATTGAGGATCCAGAATTCGTACAGTTTTCAAATCTGCTGTGTTGACACAATCTCCCCTCCCATATTTTATTTGCCGTAGCCAAAATGCTGTATAAAGGACACATAACAACACCATAGGTCACTTAAGCAGGTCTCCATGCACTTTAGCTACTTTGCCAGAGCCCCCATAAAAATTCTGTTGGTCCAGTGCTGATCCATGCTGCTGCACTCACTGACGTCGAGGCCCTGTAGCATAACACAGTGCTCCTGGTGGCAGTAATCCGTCCTAGAAAGCATGCAAAAAATCAGTTTCCTACTCTGGCTCCACTGTTGGTGGAAGCGTATTGTTGGAAGCTTCAGCTTCTTTTAACCTTTCTGTACTCCTGTGGGTTTTTTTCCCATGGTAATGCAGTTAATATGCTTCCCGAAGACTAGTCCTATCTCCAACTCAGTCTGTCCAGGTTGTTTGATGTTTAGATCCATGGATATGGATGTGGAGTTGGACATCCATTGGGAAGCCAACCACCACAGGATGACCTGTTGGGATGACCATCATGCATGTCACTCCAGCATATGTAAGAGCGGCATTTTCTGCACTGAAGAGAGTCCGTGCAACATCTGTCGATAATAGACTCCCTATCAGTGGCAGAAAGTCCATCGAGCAGATGCTAGATCTGCAAAACAAACGCTCCATCGTGCAGAGCCTTATTGTGTGCGAAAGGTCAGTATACCTTGCTAGGGGAACTTTGATGCTTAACTCGAGGCAGTGCTTCTGATGTTGAGGTCCAGGCACCTTCCAGTTTGCCAAGGCCTCACTGTAAGGTGCAAACTGGCCCTCAAATCAAGGCTTGTCCTGAAATCGAGGCCCCTATGGGGGGGGGGGGGGCAGCTAGTTTGACCAGGCCTCATGATCAGGATCAAACTGGTTCTTGAATCAAACCTTGGCCTTGAATCAAGGTCCCTTTGGGGAAAGATAGGCCGTCTACAGACCGTAAGTGGATTGTAGTTGAGAGATCACCTTCGTGGGTCCCACCAAGTGAGCAGGTTCATAGTGAAGGGCCCTTTCCATTCTGCCTGTTTTATTGTCGGCCGTGTGTTGGTAGTTTGACAGCAGGATGCAACCTTGATGATCACTAAGGCAGTGAACACCAAAGCGGGGAGGAAGTTGGTGGTGGCTGCGGGGGAGCATGGGTGACATCGTCATTACTCCTCCTGGCACCTACTCCTCACACCCTACTGGGACAAGCTATAGCTGTGCAGGCAGAGGCAACTGCCCAGGTGATAATGGGCAAGGTGGAGGCACTCTTTGCTGCTGTCGGTAAACAGTTCAATAGGTAGGAGTGTAATGTTTCCTCTGGGGAACCTGCTGGCTCTCTCCCTTCCTCTGCCCACTCGAAAATGCCTGGTCCATCTCGTGAAAGTGGGGCTGAGTCATCATCAGAGTCAACTGCACTGAAGCCTAAGCCCCTAGACCTATTCGCCTAGTATGTACCAGGGAGCTGATGTCATGTCCCCCAGTAGGCCAGCTTCTGTCGGTCATTTAACAGCTGAAACTCTCTGTGCATGGGAGGAATTACAGACGCAGTATGGTACTGAGTCTGTGATGTTGGCTGCCATGGTTGCTGCAGTGATGGTACCGCAGCTGGATGCTAACGCGAGGACTGAGGAGGAGTGCCTAGAGTACTTGCATCTCGGCTCAGTGGACAATCTGGAGGATTGTCCCATGCCTAAAACATCCCTTACCTCAACTGCTCAGATTTACAGAGTGAGGATTCCAAAGCAGAAGAGGGCAGTGATAGGTGCTCCTGCCTGGCAGCGGAACAGGAGGAGGCCAAGTCACAGCCACTTTATGCTGCTGTTGAGTGGGCAAAAGCCTTTCAATTATTGGCTTCAGCTGAGGAGGTGTAAGACTGGGTTGACCAGTCTCCCTCGAAGGCGGAGAAGCGAGATGCGTGTTTAGAGTGAATGGCGCTTTTATGAGGGAAACCCTCCCTGGTGAGGCAGTACTGCAGACCGGTACAGCCAAGAGATGTGGCCATCCATGTAGGTGGAGGGTGTGGAGAAGGCCCCCAAGTTGTTTTCTAACTTTGTGGCTGGAAAGTTTTATGAACTTTCCACTGAACTGACTGGGCAGGGCAACATGCCAGACACCCTATCCTCTGGGGATGGTCTAGTCCCAGGTTAGTTGCTGGTGAAGCCGAAGGACAGGTTGGAGCTGGCCAGGCCAGGTTGGTACTAAATGAGTCTGTCTGTGTACAACTTTGCTCGCACCATGATTGACACTTCCTTACAGGACCACACCATCCAGGAAGCAGAGTATGTCACCCTGCCCCTCTCATTGCTTTCGCCTTTTGAGCAGAATGCAAGGGTTATGAGGATAGTGGGCTCTTTTTCGACTGTTCAGGGTGTACCCCCATATGTCTCAGCGAGGGCAGTGATGACCTTCCACACCAGCCTCCACCAATCATTGGGTGGACACCCTGCTGGGCCTGGAGCAGTCCCAGGGCTGTGCAGTGGGGCACATGCCCAGCTGAGCCATTACACTGGATGCTAATGTGAAGTTGGTGTGGCATAATGCGCTTCTCTCTGCAGCCAACCTGGTGACAGTGGCGAGCAAAGCTGCTTACCAGCTGCCGTCGGACCCAGTTGGTCTGGGGCTGTTTGGCCAGGGGCTGGTTCCTTCTTGAAAGGGCAGACAATATGGTCAAGGAGAGGTGGCAAAAGTCTCTAGTTGAGGCTTTGTTGAGGGACGCTAAGTCGGCCAAGGTGTCGTCTTCCTCCCATCGGCCTACTGCAGAAGGCGTAGAGGCAGAGGATGAAGCCCGCTAAGTAGGGTGGTCAGCCTTCAAAGTCAGGTTCTTCTGGTTCCAAGGGTGGCTAGAAGCTGGCCTCTTACCCCTAGGGGCATGTGCCGGTTGTCTGACACCTCTGCTGGCCCACCAATCAATCAGATTGTATGACAGATGATGTTTTTGGTCAGGTATGTCATTCATGCCAGTAATTCATTTGAGTTTGCCAAGGGCAATCCTCTTCCACTCTCAAGAGTTCCCTTTTCTGTTCTGCTTCACGTAGAGGTAGAAAGGGAACTCTTGTGTGAGGCTGTGCAAAAGCTTTTGGAAAAAATTGGCCATCAAACGAGTGTTAGATGATGGGTCCCCAGGCTTTTACAGTTGTCTGTTTTGGTGCCATAAAGAGATGGCAAATACAGACTGGTGATCAACCTGTCCCATCTCAACTCTTATCTTGTAGTGTAGCACTTCAAGATGGAGACCTTGGCCATTATCATGGCGACAATGTGACAGGATGATTGAGCAACCTTGATAGAACTGAAAGACACTTATTTTCAGTTGCCTTCATCTGTCGGCCATCAGAGGACAGGTGGAGGCAGCTTGTCTCCCTCTTGAACTAGTTCAGGATGGCTCCAGCCCTGTTGGCGTGTCAGTGGATGTGTCTGATTGGGACCTTAACATCCATGGGCTCTCAGGTTCCTCTGAGGAGGCTTCATCGACATCCTGTCCAAATCAGTTTTCAAGATCATTGGGATTAAAAGAGCTGGCTCTTGTCCCAGCATATCATGATCCAGCCATATGACAGGCTGATCCTGAGTTGGTGGTCTCACCATGCAAATGTGATGCAGGGCAGTCCCTGGTGCCATTTAACAGCAAAGTGACCCGGTTTACCCATGCCTCCCTATGGGGCTGGGGAGCACATTTAGACTCGCTGTCAGCCTCAGGCAAATGGCCTCCTCAGTGGAGGCAGTTTGCCCTAAATTGGCTGGAACTGGAGGAGATTTGTCAGGCCCATGTCCAGTTCTGATCACAAGTGGAGAACAAGCACTTTCTGGTGATGTGCCACAATCATATGGGGGTTGTGTACATCAACAAACAAAGGGGCACCACGTTGAAGAGGCTGTTCTCTTTGGCCAAGGAAATTTTGCTCTGGTGCCATGAGCATGGTATCAGGATCCAGTGTCGGCACATTTCAAGTCACCTAAATGTCTAGGCAGCCCTGCTCTTGTGCCCATTGCATGTGATTCAGAATGAGTGGTCTCTGAGTCCCAGGGTAGTGGAGGCAATCTGGGCCCTTTGGGGTCAACCGCTCATCAATCTCTTTGCCACCAGGGACCACTGCAAGAACGACACCTTCGTGTCCCCATTTCCTGACAAGTTGGCATGGGCCACAGACGCCATGTCAATTTCATGGCACTGGTTGTGGGCGTATGCCTTTCTTCCAACCCCACTCTTGCCAAGAGTTATGTGCAAGATCCAGGAGGGGCAGTAGTGCAAAGTCCTTGTAGGCCCCTTGTGGCCCAAGAGTGAATGATCACTGGAATTTCTGGAGTTGAGTGTGAAGCCTCTGTGGGCTCTGCCTCTTCTCCCTCAACTGCTCCAGCAACCGGGCTCAAACAAGTTTCACTCAACCTGCAGTTTCTCAGACTTCACATCTGGTGACTTTTGCCAAGGGCATTGAATCAGAGGGCGTCTCAAAGGGAGTGGCTGAGCAGATTTTCTGTGGGAAACTTTCTAAGTCTTCTCTAAAGATTTACAACTCACAGTAGAACAAGTTCATAGCTTGGTGCATTGCTTAGGGCCTTTCGCCTTTGGAGGCTTTGGTCCAGCAGATAGCAGATCTTCTTTTAAGTCTGTTTCAGGAGGGGCACTTGAAGGTTTGCACCATCAAGGAATACAAATTGGCCATTGCGGCTACCCTTAAGACCTAGGGGGGCAGAGTTTAGGGACTGATCCCATACTCTGCAGACTTGTCAACAGCTTTTACACTGATTGACCAGTGGAGCGCAATGTTGTGCCTTGCTGGGATCTTGCTGTGGTGGTTGGGGGGCCTTGACCAAACCCCTGTTTGAGCCTGAAGATCTTAACCTTCAAGACGGTCTTCCTGTTAGCTCTGCCCACAGGTGCTAGGCGCGGGGAGATACATGCCTTACATAGATCCCTTATCAGATGGTCTACTGATAGGAAGGATGTTTTACTGAGGCCTCCACTGGGATTTGTCTCTAACACACAAATGGGCCGTGATCCGTTAACTGCCATGACAGGCTTTTTTGTTTCTGTTTCCCCATTTTGGGCAGATTGAGGCCAGGATTCTGTCTCCTTACACTATTTTGGTATGGTTAGGTAAAACTATTTCCTTGGTCTACTCTGTAGCTTGCAAGGAAGAGGACCTTAGACGTCTTCATTCTCTATGGGCTTATGAGACTAGAGCATTCTCTGCCTCTTGGGATGCATTGAAAAACATGTCAGCAGGGGATATTATGGCCACCCTTACATGGCATGCACATAATACCTATATGTCCTTCTACCTACCGGGGACTTGGTAGAATGGAGGCGCGGCTGTTGGCGCTCAAGTACTTTCCAACAGCCACATCCTACTGGCCGGGGGTCCATGATGGTTGTCTGGCCCATGGCTCTTAATTGAGTCTTTGGGCTAGATTTTTGTGAGGTACCTCCCACCTCCAGTCTGATGTTACATCAGCTTAAGTGACCTATGGTGTTGTAATGTGCCCTTAATATGAAGGTTTTCAACAGTAAAACTATTATTAAGAAACATAACTCACCATAGGCACTAGAATTTCCACCCAACCATCCCCACATTTTGGTTCTTCCTACACAGTGTAGGAAACTGATTTGCACATGCTCACTTGGATGAATTACTGCTGCCAGGAGCACTGTGCCATGCCACAGGGCCTCAACATCAGTGAGTGCAGCATGGATTGGAACAGGACCACAGAATATTTATGAGAGATCTTGTAAGGCATCTATTGCATATGGAAACCAGCACCTAAAGTGCATGGAGATCAGCTTAAGTGACCTATGGCGAGTGATATTTCTTATTAATAGTTAACTATTGAAAAACTTCATTTCTATCAACTACCATATCTAAAAAATGTGAGGACAAGCATTTGCATTTGATGTTCTTTATGTTAAAAGCAGCAGTCATTTTAATCTGCATCTCGCAATTCACATCTTTAGAGTTAATATGATGCCATTTTGAATTGGGTGCTCTGTTTCAAGAACTCAGAGAAGGACAGTTGACAGAATTGAAATACCAAAGCTCTCAGTGGTGCTCTAGTTTGCATATATGTGCAGTGTCACAATTTAGAATTGGAAGCATGTAAACATATCTTGCCCACATACATAAGCTTGAAACTGACAATTTGCAGTTCTAAATGTACTTATGTCTGTTGATCTGTAATAGTTCAATTCAGGCAAAAGCTGTTGACAGTATATATACTTTTGACTTTGCTATATTTCAGCACTACATGGATTGCCCTATTTTATTCACTTTTCTCAGGCAACTAAAGTCTGCTTATTTTTATTTCAGGATGAATGTCCAAAATGCCCAGCGACAGTAATGGGATACGGTGCTAGCCCTTCAAAAACAGGCCTCTATTATGTGCCAGTAGATAGCATGGAACCCTACTGCATGAACTGAAGGAGTCGGTACACAAAAAAATGGAAACATATTTGACAACACAGATACATAGTTATATTGATGCGACTCGTTTGTTATTTATAGTGGCCCTTCTCATTAAGCTTCCCACATGCACCAGAAATGTGGCTTTATTGGAGGGATGCTGCCTCTTGGGAGGAAAAATGAAATGAAAATACCATGCATGCTGCAAGGGGAAGTAGCCTCAGTATTGGGGGTGACCAAGAGGTGCATCAAGGAAAACTACTGTTAGGTAAACAAAAGTAATTATGCTTATCAAAATGTTGAATCATGGGATTTAAACTGACAAAGAACAAGCTTGCATGCATGTAGAGTGCATAGGACTGGCTCGTACTGTAGAATCTCCAATTAAGACCAACAGGAGACCTTCTGGATTAAAATTATGTTTATTCTGAAATTTTCTCCCCTATTAAGCCACTTCCCAAGCAAGACTAATTTTGGATGTCTTGGGTAGTCTTTATAGAGCAATTCCACTTTCCAGTAGTCTGATCAAGACCCTCTCTATAAAGGGCCTATTTCTAAAACAATTAACAGTCCTATTATTTTTTATTATTATATCCTAAATCAAATTCTATCTACTAAGACAACTACCATTAATACATATTTTTAGGTCCCTTAGACAGTCTTAATGGGGAGATTTCATATATTCATGCCTGGAATACTATATTATCATAATTGTATCATTGCTGCCCAATATCACAGTCAGTGAATCTAATCTGATTACAAAGACTATGAAAGCTTTCCAGATAAATGTATATGTACATTCAGTAAACAACTGAGACACAAAAATGTTTGGTACGAAATTATTTCATTTCAATAACATGTTTACTTTAATCACAAGGTGACACATGTACTGGTTTCCAACACAATCTGCTTGTTAATGCCCATGCCATTAACTTTTACAAATAGTGTTTCTATCTTCATTTTGACCAATTATTGCTGGTCAGGAATTCAAGGGTGTTGCTTGGCATGAAACTTTAACCCTTACAACCCTTCAGGCCATTACAGTGGCCTGAGAAAGAGATGATGATACAACCCATGGCCACAGCTGAAGCAGTCTGAACATTCCATTTTAATTATTTGCAGCCTCCCCCCCTCAAGAAAATGATGAATAAGCGATTTGCTTTTAAATACATGTCTTAAATGCATCCATGACAGGCACACGTGAATCTTAAATAACACTAACAACGACAATAACATCAGTAATATCAATCTTTTATTCAGCAGCCACCTGGTGCTCACTGATGAAGTCTAGCATAAATTCTAATCATACAAATATTTTGTGTACAATCTTATGAATATTTTGCATAATATTGTATACAAAAATGTGACACAGATGTGTATGTAGGGGAGACTGGGGAGAGTTGGAACACTTCAGAGTCAAGGCCGTGTATCTTCAGAAGTACTAAATTACTGCGTTATTTTAAAATAACATTTAAACAAGAAAAGGGTCCTGCAAAAATGAGCATTGTCTTGTTCAGACATTATGCAGCATTATCAAGATATATATTGGAAACTATTGATGTTTCATATCGCCCTATACAGGGGGTAAGATGATACATGCAATGGCGTAAGTTGAAGCATTCTCAATGAAATGAATTCTGATTAGCCTACCTAAACAAGTCATTTATTGTTCATTTTAGCCATACCTGTTGCCATTTATATGCAACAATAGAATATTTCCCACAATGTATTTGATGATACAGGTCCTGGACTCTAACATGTTCCAACTCTCCCCAGTCTCTCCTTGTGTTAATTTTCTACACTCTTGAAATATGAATGTTTATGTGTTTGCTAATCTTCATTGTATGTTTGTGTTTTACTGGTTTCACGTGTGTGTTAATTAGTATGCATATGTGAACATAAATAAAAGTTGACTGTAACCCACCGGTAAATGTTCCATCTGACTCTGGGGGTAGGTTAAAACTATTTCTTCCAACCCCAGAGGCAGCTTTAACCTGTTCCATCTGACCTCAGGGGTAGGTTGAAACTGCTTCATCTAACCCCAGAGGCAAGTGGAAACATGTTCCATATTACACAGGGAAAGTTGAAAATAAGGCAGAGTTGAAACATGTTTCAACACTCCCCTTGCACTATCATGTTTCAACTCGCCTTTTTGTCTGTTAATGTACATCTACCCATACTGTAGGAATACACTTCAACTAATCACTGTCACACTTTGTGGTGCTAACTCACTGCCAGTGGAGATTTTATACCGCTGGTTAACTCAGTTGAATATTTTATTGTGTGAAGAACGTGACAAAAAAGCTTTGATAAGAAATATTTACTGGAGAGGGAGAAAAACAAACCGTGTTCCCAATGAAGCACATGATTTGATACCAAACTTAGTTTCACATGGTAATGTGGGCTTAGAACCAAAGGTGCTACCCACAGGTGCAAAAATTTGAAATACATTTATGGGGAGCAGTTATCATTAAAGTTTTATCTTATCCCGAGTTCCAACTCTCCCTCCCCAGTCTCCCCTACACATATTTTATCTGGTTATACGAACTCAACACTTTATGATGGTGGTGTATACTTGTACTGTGTCATGGTCGTGTCATTTAATTATTTAATGTGAATATCTTTTGGCTCTGAATTCAAATTCTCAAATAGAAAAGCTAAGTTTCCAATTAACATCAAATAATTTGTCACAAAAAATCCATGATGAAAATAATGAACGTGTTCCTTCTATTATCAATGGAAGACTAAAAGACAGTACCAACTGAACATCTAAATTTTGCAGAACAAAATCATGTCTTCCTGTGATATAATATTAGGCAGAAATGGGGGTGGGGGTGGGGTGGCTGTGGATGTGGCACATAGAAGGACTATTTTGTTGTATGTATGGGAAACATGATTTAAACATAAACGTAGCTGAACACACAAATATGATATATAGGCACTACAGCGCTCCCTCTTTATAATTCCATCACAAGGAGGTTTCTAAATATGGTGGCTATGCCATGGCTCCCAATGAAGAATATTTCAGAGTACTTTTAATTCCCCTCAATAGAAGGTGGCTTTACTGTGATATAGTAAAGTGCTACTTATGTCTTCAAAGTGATGGTCTGAAATCAACTGGTTGAGCTGAGACATGGGATCATGAAGCAGGCGCAATGGGCAAAAATCGTTTCCCTAAAAGCATATTAAGGTACAAGGCATTTCAGACGTTCCTAAACAATGTGTGTTAGCCTTTAGATCTTAGAACTACACCAAGTTAGCCAGACTAATCGAGGATGGCATTTGCAATCTTAAAATAAAATGCCTAAACGGACAAAATTTACTGCATTGACATGAAAAATCAGCCTTTTTGTTGTTGTTGTTGTTGTTGTTGTTGTTGTTGTTGTTGTTGTTGTTGTAATAGGCCTATACTATTTCTTTAATAAGGATTAGACAAATAGCCCAAGGCTAATGCAGCTCTTCTCCTGGTGCATACATGTACATAATTACACACTTTGTCACAATCATATTGAAGATAGGAAAAACTAAAGCACTGTAATTGCACACAATCTCTGGAATGCCTCCCCATTGCCCGTGTACACCCCACCCTTAAACTACCAACCCGTTGCTCTCCAAGTCAGACAAAAGGGTATATCCATCAAGGCATTTTGCAGATATCTGGGTTAAAAAAGCTCACATGCACAATATAAAGGTCATAGTTGCATGTAAATAGATCGACAACGACCTGAAATCTTAATCACATATTCAATGCCAAGCAATGAGAAACTCTTCGTCTTTTTTTGTAAAGGCTGGTAACATTTGCCTCTTTCCAGTTGTCAGGAAAACAGGAGCTCGATAGTGACAATTTAAACAGTTTTATTAAAGTACACGATGTGTAGGGCGCTAGCAAATGTAACACCTTGCTCGGAAGATGTTTGGGACTACCCGATTTTGATACTTGTAGTTTACGTAAAATTGTTAAGACCTCTACCTCCAATATGGAGAAATCATGGACTTTTAAGTTTGTTTTAGACTTCAAAACAGGGACAACTTCAGTCCAATAGGATTCCATGGTGAACTGCAGAAATCGTTTAATGCATTGGCTTTATCAATGGATTCAAATAGAGACTGACCATTATCATACAAGGGATGTATCTTTTTATATGAAAACCACCCACAGGTACTCTTTAGGGTCGACCACCACTTTTAAGATTCTGTGAACTTGTCTGCTAAAAATATTGTACCCTTGTTCATAATAATTACTCTTGGCCTCCACACTATTTTGACAACATCATAACGCAGCTCACAATACACTAACCAGTCGTTTTCATCATCAGACTACTTTGCTTTCTTCTGTGCCTGATTTCTTTGTCTCATCTTAAGCCTTAATTCGCCGGTCATGAATGGTTTGTCCCTTGAGTGAATCGTTACGTCTTTATGATGGACACATTTGGATACTACTTCTTTTAAAAACTGAGTAATGTCCAAATATATATCTGCTTTATATCTTTAGCAAAAATGCATCCCATTGAGCTGAAATAGGCCAATTTTGAAGTTTTTTTTCCAAATCAACATTATGGTAATCCCAAATAACTTCTTTTTGAATACATTCTTTTTTCCAAGTGACACATATGTACAGATTAATTTTGACTCATGGTCACATGTACAAATCGCTTCAAGGATGGTGACATTGCTATCCAACATGTCATCTACAGTAAGAACAATGTCTTAAAAAGACTGGTTGCTTCCTTCACCAAGGGAACAATATTAAGCCCATTATAAGCATTCATGCTCAACTCCCACTCAAGTAACATGTTGCATTGTTTTGTTAACCATGATAAACCTGGCAAGTTAAAGTCTTCTGTCACTATAATAATCTGTGGGTTTTCCACCAAAGTACTTGCCACAGAGTCCTGAGAACAGTCAAGGAAAAATTACAACACTGCGTTGGATCTTGACTGGGTGGTCTATAATATGTAGCGACAAGAATTTTACTCCTATGTATATTCAATTGAACCCACAAGCAATCATATACCTGATTACAAAGGTCTGAACGAACTCCAGCTTGAATGTGTTCACTTATGTAGATTGCCACTCCTCCCCTGTGCCTGCTTCAATCAAGTGAAACAGGAGGCTTACACTTAGGTAACAAAATATCAACATCCAGCACATGAAAAATTAACTTTGTTTCATTCAGGCAGACCAAATCAACTTCATGATACAAATGTAAACTTTCAATTTCGTCAATCTTATCATTTGCTGTCAGGCTATTTACATTCATGTGGACGATATTAAGAAACTTTGTATTTACTCGCCCAGGATTTGGATGAATATGAAACTGTAGTCAGAGGTTCCTTTACTAGATCATGGCTTTCACATTGAGGTTATAGGTATGCTTGTAAGTGCAAAACCTTGTCCCTTAACATAAGACAGGCCACTCAAATAAAAATTGGAGAATGTATAGTGGGACTTTCATTGGCATGCTGCATTTATGTAGCTAAACGCCACCTGCTTAAGAGGATTCCAGGAGGAGAGGATGGCTCTGACCTGGTGCTGCTGTTGGAACTCCAGGATTTTATTTGCTGCTACATTGGCCAATTTGATTACCTTATTAACCTACTTAGAGAGAGTGTTCATGCAGATTCCTGGAGAGCCCAGTGAAACCAAGGTCTTTTTCTTTACAGGTAGGACTAAAGGGCATCTACCTTTCCTGGTGACATCTTCCTTTCCAAATATAACTCAAAGAGGTCTAACTGGACAAAGTGATCTGTCAAGATCTTGCTGATTGTACCGAGCAAACAGAACCTTGAGGGAAAAGCCCCAAAAGGTCATGATTAGGTAATTAGGAGCAAGTGTTTTAGTCAGGAAAAAGGTGTTAGGTTTTAAAAATACATCAGTGTGGTCCTCTTACCGACCTAAACTAGTGTGCTCAAAGGTGTAAATCTCACCACTCCTGGCTTCGGAAGCACACCTGACCAAAAAGACTGTCTTGTAAGTCAGATAATATAACCCAAGCAAGTCCATTGCCTCAGGCTCCAAAATTGGACAGGAAAGCCTGGCGAGAGCCACTGGGGAGTCCCGTTGAGGAAAGTCTTGCAGGCCTACTCATGAGAGAGCTCTGAATAAGCTGAGCTTTCTTGTAAGCATACTGGAGCTGATACTGGTGCCTTTCATGTCTCAAGATGACGATATCACTGATCTATAGTCTGCTATACTGCAAACTGTGGTCAAAGAAGTACATCAAAAGTTTGCTATGTCCTCAATGGAGGTCTTTCAACGGTCAATATAGGGTCCTTGTCCCTGGCACCATGTGGTGAACTTTGCCCACTTGGAGTCCTATGCTTTCAGGGAAGTGGTACAAAACTGACTCTGGCAACTTGCACCCTCAACGTTGTCAGAGAATCCAACATCTGAGAAGCCCTTCATGAGCATCCAAGTAGGCAGATGAAGTACAGTCGGATTCTGGTGAAAAATGCCGAGATCTGGGTTGTTGCAGCAGAGTCAGCCAGGCTGGGACAGCTCAAGGGGGTTCTAGGCTGAGTTCTAGAATCTCCACAGGCCATGGCCTCTTGGGTCACAATGAGTGATCAAGATTAGTTCCATCTTCTTCGCCAAATTCCTCCAAGACTCACAGAATCAGGGGATAGGCATAATCCGATGTTCTCCAAGCTTATTTATAGGCAGGGCTGTCCAACTGGAGCATTGTAGCAAAATTTTGCTACACAGCTCTTCAAAATTGCTACAGATTTTCTCAAAAATAAGTGTTTCTTATGTAAAGAAGTGGAGAAAAGGCTACAAGTAAAGAAAATTTTGCTACAGAGATTTGCAGCTGGACAGCACTGATAGGGTGTCTACCAGCCATACTTGATCATCTTGTACTGGAGAGACAAAAGTCGGTAACTTGCAGTTGTCTCTCATGGCAAACAGGTCTATGTCAGGGGCATCCCAAAGGACATAGATCTGACAATCTGCAGGTACAGCGACCATTCTGTGCTGACAGCTTGGAGCCAGCCTAACAATAAATCAGTCTTCACATTGAGGACTCCTACTGCATCCATGCAACACAGCCCCATGTCCCTGACCACACAACATGGTGTGCAGTAGAGTATCAGTTAAATGTAACAGAGGTGCTGACCTGGTCCCCCTGTGTGTTTGTTTGTTTGTTTGTTTTGTTTTTTTTGCAACTGTCGTCCAACTGTCTGAGCCAGAACATCTGTACATGCAATGTTCCCCACAGAGTCTTATAATAATTTATATGCAACAAAGTATAGTGTATTCATCTTTGCAGTCAATCATTCATGGTAATAAGATGGAGGGGGATGGACCTGGATCTACTGTGTTGTCAGACAGAGCTCTGACACAGAAACACTTGAAATGAGGCTCCGATCTGGGCCACCGTCCCACTTCCACATCTGACATGATTTCTCTGTTTCCTTACACACCAACAAACCCCAACTCACCAGCTTGTTCAAAAACTATTTTTACAGTATGTCCAACTAATCATCCATTGAAATCCACATTTATCTACAGCAACACGCCTAAAATTGTTGCAAATATCCCACATAAACCATTTGAGGCAAAAAGTCTGACATTCCAGCACCAAAGTCAAATGGGTATGACATCCTGAATTAAGTTTGTTTCATAGCATTAGCCACACATGACAACTATCCTCAATTGTCAATCGGACCTTTTTCTTTGATCCATTCTCCTTGTTATCCTGTGTTCATTTCCACAAATCATGAAACCTGGCCAAAGTTGATTCTGTCAGTACTCTTGTATTCATCAAAACTTTTTGGCAGCCATAGTTTTGATCAGACATGCCCAGGTATCCCAGCTGCTCTCTCATTGGCAATGCAAACTTTCAGTCAATCAGAGAGCAGCTGGGATACCAGTGTACTTCAGGTCAAAATTATGGCTGCCAAAAAGTTATGATGGATACAAGAACCACTTGTGGGATCAATTTTGGTCAGATTCACATCTGCATTACTTATGGATCAAACAACCATGACTGGTCAATATAGGCATGAACCCAGTTGCTGATTTAACACCAACATGTTTAGGTACACCCACTGTTGAATTAGCACTTGACTTTTTGAGGTGAAATGAACCATGTTCTCCAGTGCATGATGGCCATCTGGCTTTAAATGTGGAGGACCTGGTAAACATTGAGGTCCAAATCTGAGCAGTGGATGAGCCTGTAAAGCAGTAGGCTGTGTGTTAGCACCTCTATACTGGATCCAGAGAAAGCGAGTAGGACAATTCTGATGTCAGATTTTATTATGCTGAGATCCTTTGTGGTAGGTATACACTGGGAGGAGATTTCTTTCTCGGACACAGGCTACTGAACTCCTCTTGAGCCTGGTGAGGCTTTACCTTCCAAGTGGAGGCCGGTACCCTGTACATCTTAGCAGGGAGGTAAATTACAAAGGGAGAGGTCACCTGCTGACATCAAAGGTTCTGGGTGGGCACACATTAAGAGTTCATCTGCTCACCTTCAAATTGAATTTCTCGGTCTCAAGCCTTATGATGTGCAAACTCCGCCATCCTGGTTTTACATTTGTGGGAAGTCGACTAGCCTGTAAGAAAAGTAAAGTTTCCAATGGAATTTCATTATCAAGCTATTCTTGTTTACTAATCATCGTCAGTATATATAGGTAAGTGTACCGGTATTCTGTAAATATTTTGGGGTGTATTATTGCAATAATAGGAAGTGAAGATGGTAATACAGTTCGAGAGTGGTTCCGTTTGTGTTATTTGGACACAGTAAACAAAATTCGTATATTTGGCAGACAACCCTCGAAATATCGCCAGCATTCCATTCTAACTAGTACAAAAGTTTGATACACTGGTATACATAAGTTACGCAGCTGAAACGACAATTCTAAGTGTAGTGATATGATCTGATTTCATAAATAAAATCAGAGAGTTGCTTTTAAGCAGACCAAACTTTGAGTATTTTACCGATTTGTAAAAATAAAGGCAAAAGCATCGACCAAAGTTTTCCAAAAATCTTCCCAAAGACTATAAAATTTGGAGTCTGGTACAGACACATCGAACTGGTAGCATAAAAATACTACAAGCTATAATAGTAAATAGAGAATTGTTCAATTCAGTTGTTCCTTTCTGTGGATATTCAAGTTGCATTGAATAAAATAAACTAAAAAATCGCAGTTATGTAACTTCAAAAATAAACAGATATCCTTCATCTAATACACACCTGGCAAATGCATACTGGGTGCATATTCTTGTACCTTGCATATGATGTTTCCTTCACATTAATCTGCAAGCATAATTAATTTTGGCCTTAATGGAAATCTAATTGCCATTCATATGCACTAACACTTTTTGTTCAAGCCCATTTGCCCAAAGCATGACTCACTGATTTGAAATTTTTAAAAATAATATATATATATATATATATATATATATATATATATATATATATATATATATATATTAATCAACATAACCCAAACGTTGGTTGGAGACTATGAGAATCATAAATTTTTAATGGGCCTGCTGTCATGTGTTTGTGTTTACAACGCATTAAAAATCACACGTTATCTGTTCTTTTTTCCTAGACATTCACCGCAAGGAAGAAAGCTTCCAAAATAGGTAGGCATCACAAGCAGCACAAGCAAAAGAAGAAAAGTGCTTCTGTCCTGGATTATATAGCATTAATTGCTGCTGAACACAACTACTGATTGAAAGCTGTGAGCAGTATCCTGAAATTCTGTGTAAAGTTTCATCTCCATAAGGACATACACGAGATAGAGTGCGGAAAAGTGAGGAAAAAGGGTAAACAGATTGACACAGATGGTGACTCAGCACATGAACTATATTCTATTGTGGGCAAGCATATAGTCAAATATACTCCATCTGACAGTACAATAGATTGTAAAAAGACAACACTGTGGTCCCCATGCAGTTTAGCACTTTGAGAGAGACAGTCAGTAATGCACGAAACACAATACATGTATGTGAGCATAGATTCAACAGTGTGACAACTCCAGAAAGACTAAACTTTGTAATGTATTACAACCATGAAGAAAACCCTGCCATGCAGCTTGTTGTGTCTGTTGACAAAATGTGTGATTTTGCATGAAAGTTCATGGCAAACTGGTATCCAGAGAACATCATGTCTTCCATAAGGCTCCTTCAGGTCTGACTGATATATCAGACCTGCTTTATTTTTTTCATGTAGGTCAACAAGTACCATGTTTATGTATGGAAAAGGAATCCTGATGAGCAGTGGCAAGACTGGATACCAGTGGCTGCCACATTGTCATCATCACCTTCAAGTGTCCGTAGTGTGTGTTCTTGATACAGGAAATGCATGCAGTATAGACATGATAGAGGTATCCTGCATAAGAGACACATACACTGTATGGACATACATGACAATGCAGATAGAATTTCCAGCAGACCAAACAGATCCACATCAAAAGATCAACTTTTGAGGAAGTGTAAAAACATTTACAGTGAAAATAGGTCAGTTGTGACCAAAGTTGAGAGCATCAATAGACAACCCCGGATAAAATACAAAAATTAGATATGTGTAATGAAGTAGACTATTTAGACTTGAACAAGATGTTCACTGAAAGTGAATCACAGTTTATGAAAGCATATCCTGATAAGAACAGCTTTCCACGCTTACTGTGGGAACAACAAATGAAATATAACAATGCTAAAGATACCAGAGGTATGATATGGCATCCCACCATAATAAAATGGTGCTTGTATTTAAGAAGCAAATCTTCAAAAGCATATGAAGCCCTGAGAAAACAGGATTCTTAAAGCTTCCAAGTGAAAGAACTTTGCATGATTTCAGAACATGACTGCTAACTGTTCATGTTCTCCTTCCTATGGGACATCAGTTTGGCAGCTGAGGGTCATAGCTTCTTTGGTGATCCCAGACCCTGGCTCTGGAAATGGTTCACTATTAGGCCGATGTTGTGTGTGGTAATGGCGTCGTTTGGGAGCCTTTCCATATTTTCCACATTTATTCCTGTACACAATAAAAACTGCAGACTGTACTGCATTATTTACTCCTTCACAGAGGTCATGCCAGATAAGGACAATGACCACAAACAATAACTGTGAAATATAAAAAACACAAAAATGTTTGCAAAATTGGACTGAAAATGCCATTTAAATCATCAAGATTTCCAGGACTTCATCATATATTGTGTGATAAATTAATTATTTGCAACCTATCGCATGCTTTAAGCAAGTTGAGGCTGTGCATTCAATGAATGATCCATGCTGTGCTTTGCCCTTTGTGGGTTATTTTACTGAATGCACACCCTCTTGTTCTTTAACTAATCTATATATCTTCATTGTGTCCTATAGAACTTATTTTTAGCCTGTGCACATGGTAACCAATAATGATGTTAATGATCATATAAAGTTAACCACTTGTAGTTTGGCACTATTTGCCTAGGCCTACCAAGTAACAGCTGTCATGATTGGTTAGATACAAAACCTTGGGTATTGCACTTTTTCAAAACCCTGGGATTTGTGATGTCACAAATCCAGGGTTTTGTTCTGTCATTTCAAAACTTACAATACAAAACCCTGGGTTTTGCAAGCCATGGGTTTTGGTCTGTTAATTCACCATGTTGCAAAACCTGAGGTTTTCTGGCAAAACCAAGCGTTTCGTCATCAAAACCAGGGGTTTTGATCCAAAAAACCCCAAAACCATGTGTTTCATGATCAAACCTCAGAATTTTGCTCCTAAACTGTGGGTTTCAAGCTATTAAGAAGCCAAGGTTTGCTACAAAACTCAGGGCTTTGTACCTAAATTCTGAGTTTTGTTCATGAAACCCACAGTTTTGAACACAAAACCCAGGGTGTTGTGATAAAACGTATGGTTTTGTTAGCATCATTCAGGGTTTTGTGAGTTATTGAACAATACAACTTCCATACACATTGGAGTCCTCACCCTTCTCCCTTGTGCGGAGGTAAGTAGTGACCTCCTTATAAAACCTTTACCGTCTCCCCTGTTGACATGCTCAGGCTGACCATTGCACATAGGTGATATGCCACTATAGGAAGCGCTTGGACTCCATGTGCAGAAAATGGGTACATCGACTGGACTCCTTGTCCCCTCAATCTTCCTGTTCCTGATCAGACAGCATGGACAAGCTGGAACATGGTTGGTTGTGCCAGCTGCAGTGTGCCTCTGGGGTTATCTGCTGGCCCAGTAACAGCCAAGCGTATATCTGTAATGACCTGGGGAGGGTGGTCTAAGCCCAAGGCTTCTAATCTGCTGGCCCTGAATATGGCTGGTCAATGCTGGTGTCTGTGGGCTGTAAGGCAGGAACAGTAGGTGGGTATTTCTGGTTCCAGTGGCCTCTGGTGATCTTGCTGTGATGTTTCCTTATCAGTGTCAATGGAGAGAGAATGAGGTCTACCCCACAGAGGTAGGGTGTCCCAGCCCTGCAACAGAAACCAGATCACCTCCCTTGCCCAATTACAAGTATTCTCAGATTGTCCTCAGGCAGCTCTATCCAGTGAGATGGTGACAGGGCCTGTGAATGAAAGGGAGGTGGAGACTGAGATACAGGTGTAAGGGCTGGTAACTGGGCCCTGGCTCTCTGAACTGGGCGAGGTGGGGACTGTTCTGGTGGTGGTCCTCTAAACCTGTGGGATAAATTGCCCTGCAGTTAAAGACCTGGCAGAACTGGGTAACAATGACCGAACCTGTAAAGATGGGGTGTGAGACCAGGAGAGGGACCTTGCCCACTTCTTTCTATGCTTGCTACCATGCCAGTGCTCCCTCCCCTGTACCTTCTCCCTGGTCCACTCCTCACCAGAGGAAGGCACGGAAGGTACAGATGTGTAGCTGGGGTCCTCGGTGATGGAGAGAGCCCAGAATTCTTTGAAGGCATGGATGGCACTGGGGCCCATCCTTATTTGAAAAGGGAAGCTTAGAGCTAGGATAACACTAATGAAACCTGTCTATTGATGATGCCCACTACGAACGCCAGGAGTGATGCCGCATTCAGACTGAGTGCAGCAGAACTCCAGGTGATTGCCAGGCCTATGCCATTGAGTTCTTTGTATATATATAGACGGGTTGGCTCCAGCTCCTTGTGTAATTGGTACAGTATCCAGCACCATCGGTGCTGACATGGAGCTTGAAAGGCCAGCACAGCCTGTTTCATCTCCTTCTGCTTTGACTTCTGGCCCACATTGGCAACCTACTGCCAGTATTCCCAGGGCAAAACCTTGTGATTACTGCTGGGGTTTTCCTTGAGGTATGGGACTCCTCTGATGAGTTCCCAGCTGTGATTAGTGTGCTTGTGATCATCCCAACTAGCATCTTCTTTGGCATCCCTTTAGCAAAACACTCATCAGATGCCATCCTTGAGACATGGATGAGGTGGGAAATACACCAAGTTGACTCATGCACAGAATAGGGAGCATCCTAAAGAACTCCAAAATTCCTAAATCCAATAGTTCACTAGCCTATAAACTTCAAACTAAGGTAGGTTTGACGAGATACCATCACATGAATGAGAGTTGAAACCACGTAAAAAGCTCCACAGAGTATAAAAAGGATATGGATGAAGAGGCAGCCAAAGAAAACTGATGTGATTGGTCAATGCCAGAGGTCATATATGGGGCAAGGAAGTCACCTGCTACAGGATGCATCATTGACCGCCAGTCCAGGGGAACATATGTGGAGAAGTGTTTTCTGATGGTATAAAATTTTGGGATAGATATGATCTCAAAGAGATGATACCAAATGTAGTACATAGGTAATGTATATGTATTATGACACAGATATATGCTTTTTATGGCAAGTGAGGTACACATGTAGGATTAACATTGGTATACTGAATATGTCAACTAACTCTGCAATTAATATGCCCTAATTAGGGAACATACCAAATAGGTCATATCTTCCATATTCTTGACACTACTGTCAATGTTCCTCAAGTTCCCATTTTCCATATTCTTAACAGTACTGTACATGCTTCTCAACCTCTCATTCTCCATATTTTTCACAGTACTGTATGTTTCTCAGCCTTTCAGTGGGAACAGGATGGACGTCCATGACATATCACACAGAATTAATCAACCCCCCCCCCCCAGCAGCTCTCACCAAACTGAAAACCCCAGTGACATGTCACAACCTTCAGTGTTGCTCTACACCAACAGTAACTTTTAAACTCTCCTTACTTATTTAACATACAATTGTGCCATCCCAAGAGCTACCTCGATGCCATAGCCTACAGTCCATTCCTGGGAATAAGGCAAATATGTTCCAGAATCAGTGATTTCCACACACAAGCCAGTGAATCAACAAAAGGGCTGTGTGAACAGCCCATGTTCAGCTGACCTTGAGATTCATCACACTTGTGGTTCTGTAACCTTGCGATACAATCATGGTCACCCATTTACTGAGTAAGTCTAACATGCAATATCAAAGTCCCAGTTCAAGTGGTTCTCAAGTTATAGTTAAGAGTAAAATCCACAGCAGTGCAACCTAGCGAACAACTTAGTTTGACCCTTTCACAAGGACCATATCCACCAAGTTTCAGCTTAATCTGAGTGACAGTTTTAGAGACAAAGTCAAAATAGTGAAAAACACACACAAAATCATAAAAATAGAATAAAAAAGGAGTCTGTAGAAGTGTCCCTGTGTAATATAATCTAAAATTTACTGGAGCATGACTTTGAACAAACCTGGTAGAGATCCACCAAAGGTACATTGCCACCAAGTTTAAAGTTAATCTGGATAAGGTTTTCAGGGAAGTTGAAAATGTGAATTAGCATTCAAATGAATTTGACTTACATGGTAATCAATAGGAAAGGTACATTTATCGGTAAGTACCCAAATTGAAAAATCAGGAATCTACAGTAGTGACACTTAGTGAAAGACTCTGTTTGACCCTTCAAGAAACATATCCACCAAGTTTCTGCCATCCTCCATCCCGCTTGGGGACCAGGAAGAATAGGTAGTAAAAGCCAAGAGTACCTTGATCCTCGACTTGCTCAGTGGCGTGCTTGCTCCAAAGCATCTGAACCCCCCCTGGGAATAACGATGCTTTGGGTTCCATGATGGGGGGTTCCAACTACTTGAGTTCTTGGCTTAATGGAGGCCTGTCTTTGCCGAAAGGCAGTCAGTAGCCATGTCTCAGGATGTTTAAGATGACGAAGTCCTCCGTGATAGACTCCCATTACGCATGATATGCAGGGAGGTAACTGCCAACCGGGCACTGTGCGGAGTCTAACTGCATGGTGATGGGCAATCCTGAGCCGGGGCGATTCAGTATGCAAGAGTCAAGAGTGTTGAGGCTTCCCTGGCTTCTTGCCTTTACCAGAAGGCTTGCCCTCACCTGAGTGCTGTTTGCTCTTTCCAGGGCATCATATCCCGGAGGGAGCACCAGCCAAGGGGAGAGTGGATGTGGTCTCCGATTTACCATGCTTTGGGGCTGAGGCCGCCAAGGTTGACAATGACTGAAGACTGAGTGGAATCAGTCAGTCCCTTGGAACGGGCCTGAAACTCCTGTGCCCAGCAGACAACCCTAGGTGTCCCTCCACAACAAAGGAATTTGCCTCCAGTGTGCAAGTAGTCTGCACCTTGTGATCAACAGGTCGCAACAACCAAGTCGCGAGAAGTGTCGCTTGGTCTAACCAATCTAGCACTGCCTCTGTAATGTGTACAGAGCCCCTGAGGTCTCATAAAGGAGAGACCATAGAGCGGCCAACAAGACATTGAAGTAAGACACAGCAAAGACAGATCCCCTGGTATCTTCCTCCAACCGTATAAAGGCCTGTGCAGATGCCGTGATGGACCTTGGCTGCTAAGTGTCATACTGTTTTCAATCTAAGTCCACTCATAGTAGACCTGATGGGAAGATCTGCTCCGGGGCAAAATACCATTTCCCCTGGACATCTGGCTTAAGGAGGAGTCCCCTTGCCTCAAAAACCCAGACATTGGCGGCTCTATGGCAACTTGTGTGCTGGGAGTCTTGGCCATGAGCTGGTGGTAGAACATGGCCACGAAAGGCAAAAAGGGTAAGGTTGCCACATGTCCTCCAGAGACACACCCAGGCAAAACACCGCAACAACCCCATGCCTCTCCTCCTATGATGCGGGGGGGGGGGGGGTATTCAGTGAACTCCCTAGTCCTGTTGCAGAAAGAGAGCTATTCAGCCATGAGTCGTGAGTCTGCTCTGACTCAGCTGCAGCGATAGCCAATGTGGATGTAGACAAAGTTTTCGACCGCAACTGTTCCTCATGGAATTCAAGTTCTGCTTGCATCTCAAGTGAGGAAGGAAGCATACCTGGCTCAAATGCAGGAGCAAATGGAATCATCAGCTGCTCCCTCTAGGGCAAGGCCACTTGTACTGGCAAAGGTGCCGGACTATTGGGACAGGAACCTGAAGGTTTCCATTCTGGACACACCACGTTGTGTGGCTTTTGCTCTGAGTGCGCCGACCTGGAGGACCAAGAACTCGAGAGCTGCAGCCAACGCTTTGCTTATTTCTTCAAAGGAGACTTTGAAGAAGAAGCAGCTTGTCGTCAGGAGGGGGCAAACAATGCACGTAACATCTCTGCCTGCATCTGCATGCTCTTTGACATAGACTCCAAAGCAAGGACAACCTTTGGGTCAGTGGCAAGAGCAGCAGTGGATGTCTTTGTGGGTAAAGACAGCTGCTCGTGATCTCCCAAATGTGATCTCTCACTGCCCAACTTTTGACTCTGATGTCTCTTCACCTTACTGTCCTGTGGGGTTTCTGGTGCAGAAAATCTGCCACATGAGACTGGGGACAAACTGCATGGGAAGGTCTACGCTTTTTCTCTTGTAGGTCAGTGGTGCAGACCCAACGGAATCGGTCGTATTAGCTTGGGATTTGGCAGCTATGGCCTGCTGCCTGCACCTTGCATGAACAGACTTTCTCCATGCCTGCTGGAAGAGTAGCCATTTCTCCTCTCCCCAATCCTGGCAGTATTTGCAAATTTGCTCATGACAGCAAATCAGACCCAACTGTAGGCAACATCCAAAGCAGTGCTAATGGCCATCCCATGCCGCCATGTAGTGGTTTCACGAGTCCAACTTCTGCCCACGATCCAACAAGGATGCGGATGGAGTGGTCTCTGGATCAACATGTATGGCTTGTCTCTGAAAGGAGGCAATTTTGACTGGTGTACACTGTCTTCCTGCTCTATGGGTTCTGTTCCTCAAAACACCATCTTGAAAATCTAGGTTTCAAGCCAATCAACCAGGTCTATTCCCAACTTTTTCAGAGGTCTCTACAGGGCAGAAATCAGCTATCTAGGTCTTTGAAGATTCCCCGACCACTGAGAAAAGATTTTCCGCAGAAAGGAATGTGCGTAAAGCACTAAAACAGTGAGTGTGAACAAAAGTTTACAAGTAAAAAAAGGCAAGCCAGTAATGGTGCCCAAAAGAGGAAGGATGATACGAGGAGCATGTGCACCAGAAGTCACCATCAGTTCCAAAGGAACCGAGAGATGACGCCATAGGGCCGTCAGGTTTTCAGAATCAACTGAATGAAATTCAACTCGATTTCTTGGGGATTTGACCCGGACACCGAGGTCTTGGCAAATGGTGGTCAAGAGGTAACATTATATAACTGATGTACTCCCCACCCCCCCACCCCCCATCCTTCAAATGCTATATAAACTGTCTGATTGTCCTTTTTTAATAACATTTAAAAGCAAGACCACGGGGAAAGAATACAAGATGCAATAGGTCAGCCAAACATCCAAAACCATTTATATCAGATTCTACAGACACCAATTTGATATTACAAATGGATCAGCCAAAAGTGTTCCTGCTCATTTTAATAATTCATGGGGGGTTACTAATCTCACCATTCATGTTGTATAGACCACCACAAACATAACAACAATGTATTACATCACAATACAGAGAGGCCTGGATCAGTGAATTAAATACTACACATCCATTTGGCATGAACAAAAGTGAGGAAGCATTTTATTTATCAATCATATGGACCTGTAATCTGTGTTCTAAAAATAGAACTAATGGCAGCTGGAGAAATTTTACACAATCTATAGTAACATAACATAAGGAACCGGAGCGATGTTGTGAATGTACAATTTGCTGAGCATCTTTCAAGAGAATTGACAATTTTCAACGTCAAGTCAGAAATCAACACCCTGGAATTTTTATCAAAACAGTGATCACAGACGCTTTCCAACTGGATAAAATTAACAGCAAGCCGCAATGTATGTATAATGTGATGAACAAAAGAAGACACCGACAGCAAGTTTTTTAACATTTCAAAAGTCACCAACCACAAAATCGGGTTGCCTGCTAAACATCCATTCTTGGCGGTCTACTACCCCCCCGCTGGGGGGCAACATAGTGTATCGTCCCAAGAAAGTCTGCTTAGGAGGCAAAAAATCGGGCATCCCGATAAAAATCTTACTGTGTAACACACAAGTAAAGTTATGTATATGGATATTCAGGTTATCAACCAAGAAGGAAATCAATAAATACAGCAGCAAATAAAAAAGGATCAGTAATATGGCCTTTCAACTTAGCGACTCGTATAGTAAAGGATTTAACCCCATGAACCAGGAAATTTAACAGAAGACCTGAACAATTCGTTACAGACCTTCAAGCCCAAAAATGTAACCAGGAGGTAAAACCAGCCAGTGATAATGAACCCGATGAACAATTTCAGGGATGAGAATGGTTTGAGTGCATTTTGGTTACCCCAAGAGAGAACTGGCAACCTAATATGCCCTACCCCAAAGATTTGGAACTGTTTTGCAGCAGTTAGACCAAACTGAGAACATATTATTTTGTTGAAGGAAATCAATAAATTGCCTTTCCCTAACCCACAGGTTCTGATGAAGACCAACAAGGCAGCTAAGGGGAAAGAGGCCAAACAAGACCAGACCCTCCGCCCCCCCCCCTCCTCCCCGACACACGATATAATCCCAGGATAACTCATGACCCTGTTCAAGTTTCAAATTCTCTTTTTCAAAAAAAGCGCTTTCAGTCTGATGAGTATCAAAGACAGTCTCCATACTATAAAATTTAATTTTCTTCATATACTCTTGTTTAATCTTTATTTAAAAAACCTGGATCGGATGTCTGGCTAATATTTTACATATATATATATATATATATATATATATATATATA